>VZTG01003311.1:0-12230 GCA_013397845.1 Melanocharis versteri | reverse complement strand
GGAATAATCGTCACTGAAAACGGAATAATCGTCACTGAAAACGGAATAATCGTCACTGAAAACGGAATAATCGTCACTGAAAACGGAATAATCGTCACTGAAAACAGAATAACCAGCGTGAACAACCTCCAAACTCAGCCAGTGTTGTAGCAGAACTCGTCAGCCCCCTTGGAGTCAACACTGAAATTCATTTCTATCAAATACCCACAAAAGGAAGGAAAAATCCCTCCCCAAGCTGCTGAGTCAAGAAGCTCCTCTCCTTCCCCGCCAGTGGGAGCAATTTCCAAGCCACAGGAATTGAAGGATCAGGCCGTGGCAGGTGCCTGATCTCCTGGAAAACCACGGAATGGTTTGGGCTGGGAAGGAATTTGAGGATCATCTCCTCCCACGATCCCAGTTTGCTCCAGCCCGGCCTTGGACACTCCCAGGGATGGAGCAGCCACGGCTTCTCTGGGAATTCCATCCCAGCCCCACAGGCAGGAATTCCTTCCTCATTATTATTTCTCTCTCCCCATTTTTATTTAACTTGATTGCATTTGGTTATTTAGCTTGAGTTGATCAAACCAAGAAATCACATTTTTCAACAGTCCCTGCCGTACCAGCAGGGTTGTTTTACACCTTCAATCCACCCAAAACCCAGCAAAACTGATCGCCAGGCAAAAAAAAAACCAAAAACCCCAGTGTTTCAGTTCACCAGGATTTATAATTCCCGGTGTTTAATCCAGATTTCACAGGCTTGCATCAAACCAGACTGAAACACAGCTGCACCCAGCTCCACTCAAGGCAAAACAACCCAACAGAATCAGGGGAAACGTGGGATTCTCCAGTCTGAGACGGGAAAGCTGCAGCTGAAACGCCAATAAACCCTCAGGCAGCACCTCTGCACAGCAGCTGCAGGGAATTGAAATAAACCCCCCAGGTTTCCACGAGAGATCAACCCCAATCACGGCTTCAGAGGCCGATAAAAAACCCAAGCAAAGAGGAGCAGGCCTAAAAATGACTTCATCAAACTGAAACCAGGCCCTCGTGCAGCATCTCCTGATGGCTCCTTTCCACGAGGAAAAAGCAGGGAAGAGCCCCGTTCCCACTCAGGGACGGCTGAGCCCTGGAAATGAATTTGTCAGGGGTGTGAGGGGAGCAGATGAATCTCCACGAGCAGAGCGAGCTTTGCTCTGCGGCCCTGCCAAGGGAAAGGGGGAGATGAAAAGGAAAACGATGCCCTGGCACACGTGGAGAGGGATAAAACCCAGCCAGGGCTGGGGGGAGCTGGGGAAAAGGGATTTAAATCCCCAGTGCTGAGGGAAATCCTGCCGTGGGCAGCGCTTTGGGGTGGGGAGGGGGATGTTCCTGGTCTCTGTATCCCCGACAGGAGGGGAGTGAAGGGTTAATCCCAAACGGACCCAGGAGCAGCTCCCTGCTCCCACAGAGAGCAGCTGGCTTTGGGGTGAAGCCAGGCCTGGAAATTCTGCAATTAAACATCACCTGGAAGGGGACTGATGTTAATGGCACGGTCAGAACCACTGCTGAGCTGCTTCTGTCAGNTCCAAACGGGTGGAAAAGCAGCCCAGAACTAACATTTCATTTTCTGTAATGATACTCAAACCCCCAATTTAATTAAATTACCAATGTCACTTTTTTTTTTTCCAAATGAACCCATTCCTGCTTTTATGCTTCCGTCCTTTAAAATTAATGAGTAGAACTCCGCTATAAATAAAAATCCATCATTTTTAAAAGTCAATCTCTACCACGAGCTGCTCTCTACTTAATGAACTGTGAAGAATCAGACAACCCTGACCTGCATGGGATCTTAAAATCAGACTTGAAAAACAGATCTCAGATTAAAATTCTGCTTCACTGGGCTGCCTGCACATTTCAGACCTTGATCCAGGAGGGAGGAACAGCAGCTTTTGGGGGGAGCAGCACTAATCCCCCACTGCCCTGGGTCGCTGCAGGGAACTTGGATTGGGGTTTTTAAACCACCCAAGCGCAGAAGACAAGGAGATCTTCAAATTCCTGCTCATGGAAAGAGAAAAATTATTCCACAGGGCTTGGGGTCACATGCAGAGCTGGGCTGAGCTGCCCAGGTGAGGGCTCACAGAACCTGTGCCCGGGGAATCTCTGATTTCCCATCCCTGGCCGTGCCCAAGTGGGGGTTGGAGAGGACTTGGAGCACCCTGGGCAGTGGGAGGTGACCCTGCCCACGGCAGGGGTGGGGTGGGATCAGCTTTAGGGCCCTTCCCACCCAGAGCAGCCCGGGATCCCTGTGGTCAGAGTGCTGGAATCTCCCTTCCCCTGCAGCCAGGAGCAGAGTCCAAGGACCCAGCACTGGAGCCTCACAGAATTCCAGCCTCCTCAGGGCTGGAAAAGGTCCCCAAGGACCCCAGTTCCAACCCTCAGCCTGCCCCCACCACGGTCCCCACTGAACCCAGTGCTCAGGGCCACATCCACACTTCTTTCAGCGCTTCCAGGGTTGGTGACTCCACTCCCAAGCCTCTTCCAGGGCTGGCCAACCCTTCCAGCGAGGAGATTTCCCCCACTATCAAACCCCAACGTGCCCTGGAGGCCATTTCCTGTCCTTATCACCTGGAGAAGAGACTGGCACCTCGTGGTGCTGAGAGGGCCAAGGTTCCCCCTGAGGCTCCTTTTCTCCTCAGCTGCTCCTGGTGCTCAGAACCTTCCCCAGCTCCTCCCTGACACCCCCAGAGCAGCCTGAGAGGGGTCCCAGGCTCTGGGGATGTCCTTGGACCCCTGGCTGTCCCCAGGCCTTTGGATCCCTGCTGAGTGACTCCCTGAGCTGCCGCAGCTTCCATGGATTTGGGATTCTGCTCCAACGCCCCTGAGCAGAGATAATATTTTATTATATTATTGCTCATCCTTGGCTGCCTCCACCAGCCAGAGCCCTGATTGCTGCAGGGATTAATAGAACTGGATTATTTACCTCAGATGTCGCCCAGAATAATGTTTTTAAAGCTTTGTCTTCCTCATTTACCAATTCCACTGGAGATTAGGAACAGGGATTTTTTTTTTCCCCCCCCCTTCCCCATAAAAGCTTTGTTCCTGGCAATCAAGGGAATATTTCCCAGTGATTGTATGGAAATGAAGGCAGCCACGGAGCAGATGAAGGGAAGGTCTCGTTACTCATTTTGTAGCCGAGTCTGTTCCTCCCCACGATGAATTCAGAGCAGTTTATTTTATCTGGCTGGATCTGAACAGCTGCCAGAGCCTGATCTGATTTTACGAGGGAGGAAAGGCAATGGGATTATCCTGGCACAGTGGCACCCCCGATGTCACCTGGGCCCAGGACACCTCCCTGCCAAGGTGACCCAGCAGAGGAGCTGCTCTGGGGGTGCTGAAGGCCAGCTCAGAACCTCTGGAGAGCAGAACCACGAGTGGCACCTCCTCAGCAAGAAACCCTCCCGTGCCAGGAAATGGGAAACTGTCAGGGATAAACCCACAGCACCTGGAGCTCACCTTCCCAGCAAGAAACCCTGATGTGCCAGGAAATGGGAAACTCAGGGATAAACCCACAGCACCTGGAGCTCACCTTCTCAGCAAGAAACCCTGATGTGCCAGGACAGGGGAAACTCAGGGATAAACCCACAGCCCCCGGAGCTCCCTCACCTCCTCAGCAAGAAACCCTCCTGTGCCAGGACAGGGGAAACTCAGGGATAAACCCACAGCACCTGGAGCTCACCTTCTCAGCAAGAAACCCTGATGTGCCAGGACAGGGGAAACTCAGGGATAAACCCACAGCCCCCGGAGCTCCCTCACCTCCTCAGCAAGAAACCCTCCCATGGCAGGAAATGGGAAACTGTCAGGGATAAACCCACAGCACCCAGAGCTCACCTTCTCAGCAAGAAACCCTCCCATGGCAGGAAATGGGAAACTGTCAGGGATAAACCCACAGCACCCAGAGCTCACCTTCTCAGCAAGAAACCCTCCCATGGCAGGAAATGGGAAACTGTCAGGGATAAACCCACAGCACCCAGAGCTCACCTTCTCAGCAAGAAACCCTCCCATGGCAGGAAATGGGAAACTGTCAGGGATAAACCCACAGCACCCAGAGCTCACCTTCTCAGCAAGAAACCCTCCCATGGCAGGAAATGGGAAACTGTCAGGGATAAACCCACAGCACCCAGAGCTCACCTTCTCAGCAAGAAACCCTCCCATGGCAGGAAATGGGAAACTGTCAGGGATAAACCCACAGCACCCAGAGCTCACCTTCTCAGCAAGAAACCCTCCCATGGCAGGAAATGGGAAACTGTCAGGGATAAACCCACAGCACCCAGAGCTCACCTTCTCAGCAAGAAACCCTCCCATGGCAGGAAATGGGAAACTGTCAGGGATAAACCCACAGCACCCAGAGCTCACCTTCTCAGCAAGAAACCCTCCCATGGCAGGAAATGGGAAACTGTCAGGGATAAACCCACAGCACCCAGAGCTCACCTTCTCAGCAAGAAACCCTCCCATGGCAGGAAATGGGAAACTGTCAGGGATAAACCCACAGCACCCAGAGCTCACCTTCTCAGCAAGAAACCCTCCCATGGCAGGAAATGGGAAACTGTCAGGGATAAACCCACAGCACCCAGAGCTCACCTTCTCAGCAAGAAACCCTCCCATGGCAGGAAATGGGAAACTGTCAGGGATAAACCCACAGCACCCAGAGCTCACCTTCTCAGCAAGAAACCCTCCCATGGCAGGAAATGGGAAACTGTCAGGGATAAACCCACAGCACCCAGAGCTCACCTTCTCAGCAAGAAACCCTCCCATGGCAGGAAATGGGAAACTGTCAGGGATAAACCCACAGCACCCAGAGCTCACCTTCTCAGCAAGAAACCCTCCCATGGCAGGAAATGGGAAACTCAGGGATAAACTCACAGCCCCTGGAGCTCACCTCCTCAGCAAGAAACCCTCCTGTGCCAGGACAGGGGAAACTCAGGGATAAACTCACAGCCCCTGGAGCTCACCTTCTCAGCAAGAAACCCTCCTGTGCCAGGACAGGGGAAACTCAGGGATAAACTCACAGCCCCTGGAGCTCACCTTCTCAGCAAGAAACCCTCCTGTGCCAGGACAGGGGAAACTGTCAGGGATAAACCCCCAGCACCTGGAGCTCCCCCACCTCCTGCAGCTTTCAGCCATCCCTCAGAGCCTCTCAGGCAGCAAAAAGGAACCTGGCGGGCACAGAGCAACCTCTGCCCAGCTGAACTCCCTCCTGCTCCACACCTCTGCTTTTCTCCTTCCCTCTTCCCTTTCAGTACCATCCTCTGGGACCTCAGGAATTCCCGGGATCTGTGGCTCACCCTCTGTTCTAGTGGGAGGTGTCCCTGCCCACTGGGGGTGGAATGAGATGAGTTTAAGGCCCCTTTCAACCCAAACCCCGCTGTGATCCTGGGATTTCACCCTGGGAGCACCATCCAGGATCCTCCTTCACCCACACTTTTACCCTTTCCCTCCTGGAGCCAGATCTGCGAGGACCAGAGCAGATCCCACTCCCAGATTTCCCAGGGGGGCACCTAAACTGAACTGAACAAACTGGAAATGGAAACCAGAGACCTGAGGCATTTCCACCACCCATTCCCAGGAGCTGCTGACCTGCACCAGCAGCCTCAGCCCAGCCACTGATTTCCACTTTTCCCCTCCCTTTCCCCCTGTTGCTTTGAACTGTGAGCTGCTACAGAGCTCCCGGAGTCGCTGATCCACACCAGAAGCTTCATCCCATCCACCTTTCGTTCCTGCATCCGTTTCTTTCCGCTCCTTTTAACCAGGCTGCTCCCAACTTTCCTCACCCCAGGATGGCTCCACTGCGAGTTTTCAGCATCGGGAGCTTTCACAACCCGGTGCTCGTCAAGCTGTGCCTCCTTGTTCCAGTTCATTCGAAATTAATTAGGAGTTTTTAAGTCATTAGATGTGACTCAACGCATCCTTGGCCAGAGTCCCACCATCACAACGCATCCAGCCTAATTACATCAGCCTCTCCCAAGCCCCCAAAGCTCTCAGTGTCAGCAGGGAAAGAAAAGGGAAAAAAAAATTAAAAACAAAGAGATGCTTCTCTCCTTGCTCACCATCAGCTCCTCGACCTATTCCAGGGATTTTCAAACAAAACCCAGCTCCATCCTCACCCCCCCGAAGAGAAACCTTCCCTGTTTCCTATTCCAATTAATCTCCAGCTCCATTTTCTCTGTTGATCCTGCTGGAATATGAAACAAGCCCGAGGTTTAGGGCGTGCAGCTCTGCTCTATTACCCTATTTACATAGCTAAAAGCAGCTTTTTTACGGCTTGAATTACCCAGGCTGGTTTACGACAGAGATTTCCACGCTATCATTGTTCTAACCTTGAAATCTTATCAAGGAGCGCAACTTTTACGATACCAGGCTGTGGATCACATCTCTTCATTCCCGACTGATTCTCATCCCTAATAAAAGAGGAAGGAAGGCGAGGCAGGCCCTGCCAGAGCAGCAATAATTCATAAATCCCATGGCAAAATAACAGAATCATTGACCTCGAGCACTCGGCTCAGCCAGCGCTGCACACACGGCTTCAAATGAATCCCCACTCTGATTTTTTCAAATTTTTTTAACCCTTCTTTGCGTTTTCCTGCCTTTCCTTGGATCCCTGGGGGAGTTGGAAGTCAAGATTTCCATGGGAATCAACAGGAGAGCCAGGGCAGGGAGATATTCTGCTCATGAGCCAGCCTGCGCTGGATCCTAGAAATTCAAGGAAAAAACCAGATTTTTAAAGAATATCCCTAAGATTTCCATCAGAATTCAAAAATTAAGTGGACACCCACGGACGACACGGAGAGTGGAGGAGAGATCCACACAGAGCCATTTCTTTCCACTCTGCATCCATAACTTTTGGGCCAAGTACCCCAGGGACACTCCAGGACTGTCTGAGATCTTTCAGCAGTGTTTTAGTGCAATCTGCTGCAGTTCAGGAGAGTTTTAATCTTCACCAGAACTGTCCAGAGTGTGCTACAGCAAAGGAAATAAATGGGATCGTTTTCATTTCATTTTATCCCTTTTTTTTTTTTTTTTCTGTGCCATGATTTGTTTCCAGTACAGCCAGAGATAAAGCTAAATGGAAACTACTTTTTTCCCCTCCTCCAATATTTCTCTGCTCACTAAAAACCAGCCAGAAAGTTACTTTTGGATAATAGCAACCAAAATGGCTCATCATCCATCTTGTTTGTGGGAGTAGCCGTGGGACTATTCCTTTTGGAAACTCAGTTCCAATTTTCAATCTCCCCTTCTGGAATGTGCTCCAGCAACTTCGGAGCGACTCCAGAGCAACTTCCAAGGATATCCCACAGGCTGGGAGAGGATGATTGGACTGGATTAAGTCATGATGCTGCAGAAATAGCAACAGATGTGAAGCATCAGTGCAGGGGAAATTCAGGAATAAACGATCCCACGTGTCTGCGGGATGTGGGGAGCATCCTCAGCAGCTGGGGCTTTCTGCCACTGCTTACTGAAGCCTTCCAATAAATGCCAGCACAGCAGAGGCTGGAATGAAGATCCAAACCCCAGGATCGTGGAATGGTTTGGGTTGGGAGGGGATTTAAAGCTCATTTCATCCCACTCCTGCCATGGGGACACCTCTCACTGTCCCAGGGTGCTCCAAACCCCATCCAGCCTGGCCCTGGACACTTCCAGGGATCCAGGGGCAGCCACAGCTTCTCTGGGAATTCCATCCCAGCCCTCACAGGCAGGAATTTCTTCCCACTCTCTAATGCAACCCTCCTCTCTGGCAGTTTGAGACCGTCCCCTCGTGTCTGAGGGAATGTCACTCCCTGCATGCCCCAGTGGGAAATATGGAAATCTGGCTGCAGGAATCCTTTGCTGCCCCTCTGAAACAGCCCTGGCAGAGCCCTCAGCCCCCAGCCCAGCCTGGGAGGCAGCAGGATCCTCACCAGGGATGTGTTTATCCCCCTGAACACGCTCCAGCTTCCCAGTGCCACAACACTCGAGCACGGCTTAATTTAAAGGAGGTGCTGAAGTGTTTTGCTGAGCAGGAACGGCTTTAAGTGTGTGTTTAAAGGCTCCACTGAACTGGCATTTAACAGCTGCAGAACGACTCGAAAACCCTTCCCCAGGGAGGAAGGTGGTTTCACATTCCCTCCCTCCCACCCTGAGCCTAGGTTTCACCATTCCACGGTGTCAGGAAAATTAATCCACAAACACCAGAGGTTTGTGTCCAGAAAGGAGGCAGAGGAGTCCTGTCACTGTATTTGAATAAAGGGAGAGGTCATGGGCATTTCCCATGGGGTGTCTCAGANTTTAGTTTTAACTTGCATATTTTTAGATTTTATACTGCGTTAGTGTGTCTGTAACTCTGGGCTTCATGTACAGTGCTAACAGCTCTTCTCCTGGCCTGGCTGGACAAAACACACCGTTTGCAGCCCGAAGAACCAAGGACATTTGCAGCTTCAGACCCCAAGAATGTAAACAGCCACGGATTGAGAGGGGACAGTCCGAAAGGATGGGACTGCGTGGACTGAAGCTGTGGTTGGACAGTTGGCCCGAATGTGTAAATGGGCCAAAACTTATAAAAAGGGCGAGAACGCGTGACCCAGGGTCCATCTTGGGGGTCCATCTTAGGTGTAGTCTTGGCCAGGCTTTTGCACTCCCAGGGTGTGTCCTGTGAAGGCCTTTCAATAAATATCTATTTTATTCTTTAACTCTGCCCAGCCTCTGTTCCAGGCAGCCTTCTTTTAGGCATCAGTGGGAGGAGGGCTGGGATCCCCAGCTGAACCGATGCCACGCAGACACTGGGTGCCAGTGTTGTCTGCTCTGCTCCTCGCCGCACAGCGGCCACCGAGCACGCTTTGTTCTGGGGGGAAAAGAGCAAAAAAGCCACTTCCAACTCTCCAGGCCACGTTGTTCCTCTGCTCACTGAGCTCCTCTGGCTGCTGGCTCCTCACCCAGGAACGGGAGCTGCAGCCAGCTACCTCTGTTTGAATAAACACTGCACGGCACAGGAAGGGCAGCCACCACAACACAGCACTCCCGGCCTCTGCAGCCCCGTCCTCTGGAATGGGCAGGGCTGGAAGGGCAGGGCTGGGGACACAGGGCTGTTCCAGATGTCACCTGCATTTCCCCACAGATACCAGCACCACACACAGCTCAGATTTCCCTCTGCCACCCCTCACAGGAGCCTTAGGAAGGGCAGGGCTGCTCCACATGTCACCTGGGTGTCCCCAGCACCACACACAGCTCAGATTTCCCTCTGCCATCCCTCACATGAGCCTCTGGAAGGGCAGGGCTGGGGACACAGAGCTGCTCCAGGTGGCACCTGGGTGTCAGCAGCACCACACAGAGCTCAGTTTTCCCTCTGCCACCCCTCACTCCCAGCTTCCTTTGGAAGGGCAGTGCTGGGGACACAGAGCTGCTCCAGATGTCACCTGCGTGTCCCCAGCACCACACAGAGCTCAGTTTTCCCTCTGCCACTCTTCATTCCTGGCTTCCAGGAGCCTTTGGAAGGGCAGGGCTGGGGACACAGGGCTGCTCCAGATGTCACCTGGGTGTCCCCAGCATCACACACAGCTCAGATTTCCCTCTGCCACCCCTCACTCCCAGCTTCCAGGAGCCTTTGGAAGGGCAGGCAGGGATTTCACAGCACATTCCTGCTCTCCCCTCTTCCCAAGCGAGGAGACTGAGTCAGCTCAGCTCCACCGAGGTGAACCCATGAATAATCCACTTCCTCGGAGCTGGGGCCAGAAACCCCCAGAATTCACAGCTTCCACTTGCTTCAGTTCCTCTCAGACTCCATAAGGTCTGGCTCACACCCACAAATAAACAGGGATAAACTTGTTTGTTTTCATTTTCCAACTGCCTTCTGAATTTATCCCTTCTCCTTTTGCCCCTCTCACAGTTTATCTATCTTTCTCTGCTCCTTCTTTGGGAAGCCTGGCTACCCAAAACCACCAAATGCTCGATATTTTGTAGGCAAAACTTCCCAGGACACCAACCTCCCAGAGCAGGAGGTGAACCAGCGAGTGAGAGCACAGAGTTTGTGGGAAGCGCCCTTGGGAAGAGGGAAAAATGAGATATTACACCACTGATATCAAAAATGTGACACCAGTTTATAGCAAAAGCCAAAGGTGGCTGAGCTGGCAGTGCAGCCACCTCACATCAACACCCAAGCACCAAAACCACCCCGAGGATGGTGCCACAAACAGCCCAGGAGCTGCCACAGCAATTCTGGTCACCACCTGCCTCCAGCTCGACAGACTCATTATTAATTTGTGGTCATAACTGACGAAAAGAAAAAAAAAAAAAACCAAAACCCCAAACCTCCAGATGGCAATTTTATCCCCTTCACTGCAAACACAGCTCAAGTGATCCAATTATGTCATAAAAACACGCCCAGGGCTCAGCACAAGCAGTGTTTGGGAAGGGTTCACCTCCTTTAGCCCCACGTGGGATCTCCCCAGTGCCTGAATCCAGGCAGGGACAAGAATTTATCCTGATTCCAGGCACCTTACTCTGATTTTTGTAGCTCAAAGATGGATGTTGGGGCTCCGGGGCTCAGATCTGCCCTGTCTTTTCTTTGATAATCTCAACCCATTTTAAGGAGAGTAAAAGGATAATTATACAAGCTAAGATTCAGGCAGGCAGGGCAGGGGAGAGAGGAAATGACAGCAGAACTAATCAAACAAGGAAAAGCCAAGAATCCTGTAATGTGAAGGTTCAGAGTGGAAAAGCCAAAAATCCCGTGATGTGAGGGTTCATATCAGCAGTAGAAGGGAAGCAGATTCCCAGAGACCCCACAGAGCTGCTGTCCTTGGGGATTTTGGAGATCCACCACGCAGAGCTGTGGTGGGAATGAACCCTCCTGCTCCGAGGGACATCCTCCAGTGCTCCCTCTGCCCCTGGCACAGAACATCCACTGATCCCAGGTCCAGGGGCAGTGGATGGACACACGAGGCTGCTGTGAGCTCTGAGTGCAGACCCCTCACCTGCAAGGACATCCTCCTCCATCCCATCCCTCCCTTCTACTCAAAAATCCCCTCATTCCCTCCTCTCCCCCTGGAAAAGACACTGGGAAGCTTCACTCAAAAGCTGCGTGTCTATCCCGGATCACTGATTTGGAGTAGATGTTCCAAACAGCTCAAGGAGGCCTTAAATACACCAGGAATTCACGCAGGGAGATGTTACAAATGAAAAAATCCATATATCCATACTGCCAGGCATCCACTGTACAAACATTGTCATGGAAACAGGACTCAGAGCTGCTTTAAAGGACAAGGAGCAAGTGGGAAGAGAAAGGGCTGGACTGAAAAAAAAACCCCAGATATCTCAAGGTCTCACACCTGGCCTGAAGCTTCTTCCACTTCGGGGCAAAACCGCTGCTAAAATTTCCCATCACTGAGCCAAAAGCTGAAGGTTTGGCTTGGATCAAACAACTCTGAGAAAAACCACCTCAAAGGGGTGTAAACATAAAGACAAAAATACCACGTTCAGTTCCAACACGGAGGGAAAAAAAAGGGTGAATTTCACTGAGAATCCAACAGAAACAGCTCAAAATAATTCCCATTCTCGCTTCTATCCTGTTTTTCCAAATCCACTCCCAATTTTCGCTGGTACTTTAATTACTGTGTTCATAAGCAACACAAACTTGCCCTCTCTAAGGGGAAAAAGGGATTCAAATCCTACTGAAATTTTGGGAGAGCAGGAGGAGCAGCCACAGCCACCCCCCAGCCCTGCCCCCTCTGTGCAGATGTTCCAGCTGCAGATGTTCCAGCTGCCGAGAGGAAGGAGAAGGAACAAAATCTGTTTATTCCAAAGTCTCCTTCACGTGCCCACCGCAGAGCAGGACAATTCTCAGCTTC
The DNA here is from genome assembly GCA_013397845.1 of Melanocharis versteri. NCBI lineage: Eukaryota > Metazoa > Chordata > Aves > Passeriformes > Melanocharitidae > Melanocharis > Melanocharis versteri. The sequence goes on along the minus strand of VZTG01003311.1, from coordinate 399 downwards.
AGCCCATCAGTTCACGCCTGGATATTTGATATTAAACCCCACCAAATCGTGACAAACCTACTCAGAACCCTCCAGATCTCCCAAGGCAGAGCAGGGGGGAAGTTCAGCCCCTTCGAAGGAAGGATTTCCACAGCCCCTCTGTGACGTGGGATTTCATGTGAAAAGAGTAAAATCTCTGTTCTGTGCAGCTCTGCATCAGAGGGGGAACGAGAGGAGGGCAGAGAAGAGCCTGAGGAGCAGCTCTGCTCCCTGTGACAGGGACAGGACCCAGGGAATGGCTGGAGCTGGGACACTGCAGGTTTAGGCTGGATTTGGGGAAAGGTTCTTCCCCCAGAGGGTGCTGAAGTCAGGTTTTACTGAGATCAGGTTTTACTGAAATCAGGCTTTACCAAAATAATC
>VZTG01003310.1:136371-210371 GCA_013397845.1 Melanocharis versteri | reverse complement strand
GGACGGGGCAGTCCCGTGGGTGCGGACAGCGCCAGCGTGTCCGTGTGTCTGTGTGTCCGTGTCAGTGTGCAGGGGACTGATCTTGCAGGAAGGGCCCTCCTTGCTAAGCCAATCCCCCCGAAGTCATGGAGCAGCGGCCCTGGGGGATGTTGTTCGTGGGGTGCCAGCGGGTCTCTGCGAGCTGCAGCCCCAGGAAGCGAGGTGCCCTCGATGCCGTCAGAGGGGCTGCAGATGAATGATGCAAGAGGAAAACGGGGGTGGAAGGAGGGGAGAGGGGTGAGAGAAAGGGAGGGAGAGCGCAGGGAGGAGGAGGGGGGGCGGTGTTTGGAGAGCGAGGGATTAGCGAGGAGAGTCCTGACCCCGAGATCAACGGCCAGTCAAACCCGTTTACAATCACTCGGCGGAAAACCGACGGCTCCCGCTGCAAGCCAGCGGCCGGCCGGGCAACCAGCGAGACCAGACCCCCCCTTGGAGCGAGGGGGTCTGGTGGGGGAGGGCCCGGCCCGGGCCCGGCCCTACTGCGGGGAGAAGGGAGACGCCACAGTCGGGAGGGAGAGAGAGGAGAGGTCCCGGCGGGAGGTCGGAAGGCTGCAGCGGGTGGTGGTGGGAGAATGCTGCGGTGCGCCCCGTCTCCCGACCGCAGCCTTCGGGCGCCTCACGGACGACTAGGGGGAGAAGGGAAGGAGGGAGAGTTCCAGGCGTGANGCGCCGCCGCTCCGCCGTGCCGCGCACACCCCACGCACACAGACGCCGCACAGGGCGGGGAGACGACACACGCTAGCTTCCTTTTTTTGGTGGGGGGGTGGGGTGGTGGAGAGTGAAGCAAGCGGTCCCTCCAGCTCACGGCATTTTGGCTCCTCCCCTTCCAGAAAACTCAGCACCCCAAAAAGCGAGGATGCTGGGTGGTTCAGCGCTACCCCACAACCAGCACCAAGCACCTCTGTGCACATCATCCGAGCCGAAGGGGATCCGAAGCCGATGGGCCCGGCCCGGTTCGGAGACATCCCTTGTAGAAGTGCAGAGTGAATCCCCAAGCGCCCGCTGCCACGCGTGGCCCCACTCTGCGAATCGCGGCGCCGTCGCGCCCCGCTGCCCTTCCGTCTCCCCAGCGCCACGGGACTCACGCAGCTCCGCAGAGGGCTGGCGCCCGGGACAGCCAGGCTGGGACCGCAGGGGACCGGTCAAGACTAAGCGACTCTCCCTCGGTTCGTGCTGAGGTTAGGGATGGATGCTGCTTTCCGTGGGGAAACTGAAGTCTGGGGCAGGTGGTTTCACACTGCCGAGGCGGAGAGGAGTCAGACAGCCAAGTTTGGCTGAAAAGTCACTTCTGAAGAGGCAAGGCCAAAAGAGAGACAGAGGAAATAAAACACAAAACGTAGCAGGACACGGTCTTGCAGAGCTCCGAGCCGGGTGGCTGGTGTGAACGGAGTAGCTGCAGCGAGGGGCGTGGGGGAGCGGTGGGAGCCGACTCCCGCTGCCCGGGTGGTAAGAAGGATGATAGATTGTGGGTGCGGAGCGGTCGGGGCCTCGCCTGCCTGTTTCCCTGCCTGCTTCCCTGCCTGCCTGCCTGCTGGCTCCAGCCGCGCCGTGCCTCTGCTTAGTAATGTCAGGAAAAGCTGGAACACAAGGGCGGCTCCGAGGAGCAGGACAGCTGGCAGAGGAGCTGGGGAACCTGGTGTGCAGGTACATGTGTGACGGGAGGCTTTCGTTAGAGGCTGAAGCGAAAGCCCATTGGCTTTTCCGTGCAGTGAACCATTGTACTCTTGGAGGAAACTTTGCAAAAGTAAAGATTAGAACAAACTAAATTTCGGAGGATCTTGAGGATCTTTGATATAACAGCAGTGTGATACATGGGGCCCACTCCTGTGGCTGCATGACCAAAATGGTAAGGGATGCTAGCAGGAAACCTGGAAGTCCTTCCCAGTCTTTATGCCTAAAACCAGGACACACCTGGCCTGCCTCTGTAGGATAGGCTAGAAGTTAGTAGGAGTTGACTGAGGTGAACCACACCTCTGTATGTGCCGTCAAAAAGTCTGGAACTTCCAAAGTGAAAACCCCATCCCTTAAAGTGTCCGGAGCTCGTGTTGAGTGAGGGGCAACCCCCAAGGCAAAGCACACTGGTCCCTGGCTTTGGGGTGGAAGCAGTGGTGCCTTGTGACAAAGGACACACACCCCACCCCCAATTTACAAAGCCTTGGGGTGCCCCCGTGCAGTCTCATGCCTATCTTTCCTGGATGGTGTATTTCTCTGAAGGGAGGAGCCTTCAGAAAGGTCTCGTTTCAAGAAAGTCATTCAAATGCTTTAGCACGGCCTGTCAGGACGGGTTTGGGGGTAATATGCTTCATGCTCGGTAAAATCCCATTGTCCACGCTTTCAGCCCGGACACCTCTCATTGATTTGAAGAAGACGTGTGCCACGGTTAGCTGCGGCTCTCAGATAGAGGCACTATCCCTCAGAAACCTTAAAAAAATAAAATGAAGGACAATGAAACCGAGGAGAAGCAGGAGAGCATCTGTCGGTAGTCAAACAATTGGGCAAGTGCTAGAGGGTGAGCTGAGATCCGAGTGGGAAGACGCGGCTTTAGCCCCGGGCAGACCAGCGTGGGCTGAGGAAGTGCGACCGACACGGGGGGGAAGGACCGGAGTCTGCAAAGTGTGCATTTAGGAAAAGAATAGCTTTCACCGGGAGGAGGTGAAATATAGTTTACCAAGGCGTAAAACTCCATAGCAACTAGGAACTAGTGGTGAACAAAGGCACCATACATCCACGGAGGGGGGTGAAGTTGCGGGAGGGGTGCAGGGGGAGTAGGGAGACGTTTATTTCCTACCCAAAAATTGTCTCGAACAGATTTCAGAAGGATTTGTTTTTGTTTGGTTGGGTTTTTTTGTTTGGTTGGTTTGGTATTTATCTCTCCAATGCAGAAAAAGTCTATAGGAAGATTGTCTTGCTAAAACCACTGGAGAGTGGATAGTTCAATCCTAAACAGATTAGAAGAATGAATGACTGTTCAGGTTTGGAGCTACAAACACGAGTAGCCCAAGGCCAGGAAAGACCTAAAACCCCAAGCACGGTAGTTCAAAACGAAGTATAGACACGAAAACACAATTCCCACCCGGTGAGGAAAGCTCTGAAACCATCTATGGTGCTTCCGAGTTACATACACCTCAAACATGGTCTCTCTTTCTTTCCTTGCACACAGGGTATCTTTATATTTTGGAAAAATCTTGAGTATTTCCTTGATCAAGTGATCAGATTAACGTTCCGTATCACCTTTTATTTTACCTGTAGGTAGCAGAAGAGAGAACGAGGTTTTGCTTTAGTTAAGGGTTTTATTAAGTGTTTGTTTGTTTGTTTGATTGAATTATCTGTGCCTTCGTGCCTTATCAGTCTTACCTTCCCCTAAATTGCTTTTCAGTCACAGGGCAGGTGAAAGCTTCATGGTTCGCCATTGGCCCCCTCCTCCCCGATGATAGAATGTAGGAAATAGTGCAAACCCCAAGATGCTGTGCAATCGAGTCATCGTGAACATGTGCATTTTCTACCTTGAAGGACCGTAAAAAAGAAAACTAAGTGAGATAAGTGTTTTAAAATACACAGCTGTAGGTGAGCTCAAGCCTACATGTTTTAGGACAGAGTACGAATAAGGGAATTGTGGAGTTTAGCCTAAAAAAATTCCTCAGCAGTTTTGAACAGCCATAGGAGTGAAGAGGAGAGATACGGGCATGGATTGCGTTTTCCAAACGAGAAATTTCTGTGCTCTCGTGTCAAATCATTACTTATGTGTGTTATGGAACAGTCGAGAACGAAGTAATCAGAGTAGAACATGCATTTTTCCCTCCAAAAGCACTTCCTCCGTTCATTGTCCTCTCAGTTTCTAACTTTCTAGCAAGGCTGAGGAAGTTTCTGCTATCCTCCAACCAAAATGTCCGTTTAGTTTGAGTCACCACATAGGAACAAATGGTGTCCTAATCGTTTTGTTTTGCCTAAGCAGCTGCAGGGAAAAGTTCTGCCTGATTTTCCCGAATATAGCAACATCTCAGTTTTAGCGGTCACAGACCTAAGCTGACTAGGTAAGTGGGACAAGCTGATCATGATGAATGTGCCATATATCCACATATTTAAGACTAGGAAAGCAACAAAGTGGCGTTATTGCAAGAGGCATCCTTGTGTGACCAAATGAGCCGAGTTTTGTACAATTTGGTAGAAGCCTGCTATGAAGCTGTATTATTCAGTGTGTAGTTTCAGGTAGATAAACGAAATGTGTTTTATGTATTTCATAATGTCTAAATTATGTGTTCATATTTTCACGGTTAAGTGTTCCTATTTAGACGTCTGTATTTATCATCTGTCTTGGGGTAGCCTTAGATGATCAATAAAAGAAAATACATTTGAAAGGTGAGCTTATTGTCATGAAAATGGACGAACTCAGAGTCCGTTGTTTAAAACACGGTTTCTGCCCCTCAGGATATTCTTGTTGGTTTTCTTTAGCAATAGGACATATTAAAAAAAAATCTGTAATAAAAATCAGTGTGTGGATACCAACTGCTTCACAAGTATATGCAATGACGTCATGTCCTTGGGAACATCCCATCATACTTTCCGGGCGTTTGCTGCAGAATGCAAGTCCCTCTCCATACTTACATGGCTGCACACCAGATTCACGTACTGTCGAACTGAGATGTCTCGTCGTACCTTCTAGTTTTATTATCACACGCCCATTGCCTAGCAGGAAGAGGACTTGCTACAGGTACGAAAATTGAGTGGAAGTATGGAGGCAGAAAATCGGAGCTAAAATTCACAGAGGATCGTGTTTCTCTTTTGTAGTGCAAGATATAATAGTTAAAAAAAATTAGGAGCGGGCAGAAAAAGTATTACAGACGCTCAGTTTCTATTCTGTTCACAGCATAGAAAGAGAGTTGGACAACATCTGGATCGGAGCTCTTTCCCTCATTGAGCATCATATAGCAAGCGCAGCCACAAAACACTTGAAAAGGAAACTTCGGCATTCCCTCCGCCGGTGCGCACGCCTCGCTTAGCGAGAACACCAGGCTTAGAGGGATTTCCAGTATCTCTCTGGAGACGACAAACGGAACTGTGAAATGCTGATTTAAACAAAACTCTTAGAGTTTTCGGGGGAAGACATCTGCCTTTTCCCTACGAGCAGGGAGAAAAAGATCTTTCTCACGGAAAGCAGGGGTGGAGGCAGCTGCAGCAGAGCTTCCTGCCGCTCTGCCTCCAGCCAAAGGGGCGGCTGATTCAAACCCGGCCGGGTTGGAGGGGCCGTTACTTTGAAAATCCACCCGATTAGACAAACTAGTTGCCAAAAGTCATTTAATGAAGCCCAGGACCCGGCTATCCTGTGCACACACACCCCCCCTCCCGCCCCCCCCGATAGCGCCAAGTAGTTTCTTACAGAAGGCGATGCGAGCGGCCCCTCCCGCCCCGCCGTGGCACCGCCACCCGGGGGGCACCGGGCCGCTGCCCTGGCGCTTCTGCTGAGCGGGGCCAGGGCTCCCCCCAGGCCCACCCGCATTCGGCGTGGGGAGCGCGATTCTGCCCCGCCGGAGGAGGGGCGGCCCTCAGCGGGGTGCGGGGACTGGCGGGGGGAGAGCAGGAGGTCGGGTACTGGCAGCGTGGATGCGAGTGGGGAGCCCCACGCCCCCGGGGAGCAGCTCCGGAGCCGGGCCGTGGCGTTGCCGAGGAGATAAACGCCTCTTGTCCCTGGAGAGGGGACATGGGACAAAGGTTCACCTGACTTGGATCAGGGAACCGGCGGCATTCAGCCTGCGAGGGCCTCCACTCTGCGCTTCCCGAGTGGGGCAGGCGGGGCTGGCCCCTGGTGGATTTTAGCGGGGGTTGAATAAGGATCCGGGGGTTCCCTGTCCAGAGATCCCTGCGGCGGGCAGCCCCAGAGCCAGGCTTGTCCCCAGACTGTCGTGCTCCACATCCTTGCTCCCCTCCCTATGCCCATTATTTTTGACCACTGGTGATCAAATGGCAACTTCTATGACCTAAGCTGCGGTCTGTCTACTTTCCTACCTTCCTTCCTTAACGATGTGTTTCAGGTCATTTTGAGGGAAGTCAGCTACTTACGGGAATGTGAAAAAGCGTGATTGCCTTTAGAAATATTTTTAGGAAACCTGTGAAAATGTCCAGCTTGGTACTGTAATATTTTTGCCCCTTCACAAAACACAAAATGCGAACCAATTTAAAGGAATATCTCAGAGGGGAAGAGGAATAAGTCATTCAGCAGTAAAACAAAAAGCCAGAACACTTTCTCCTCTTAAATGAGTAGTCACGGAAGAAATGTCTTTTCTGATATCAAAGAAGAGATATTTTAAAGAGTGTTCCTAATGGAAGGGCCTTTGTATTTTCTGCTCCAGCAGCGGGGTTCTGTATTTTGCGGAGTATCGTCGTACCACCAACACAGGAAAAATACCATTCGAGAAGCCAGGAGTGTTGACACACATTTTAAGAGTGAATTTCCTAGAGAACAGTTTACCTCTACCTGAAAACAAGGTGCTAATAGAAACAACGTTTAGAATTTTGCCACTGTACAGAATACTTTCTGAAGTTGTAAATAAAAATAAACTCGACAAATATTATTCTCATTTTGGAATCTTTACAATACAATTACTGCAGACTGCTAAGATCACTCCACTGACCCTCAACTATACTGCACAGATACTGCCAAACCGAATTCCCTTATTATTTCTCAGAGCCAGCATTTGTTAAAAAGGGGAATGCAGAGTCACTAATTTAAATGTTAGCTTTCGAGAAAAAAGAAATGAGAAAGAGAAAGTGAGGAAAACGGTGGTAAGCTGTCTTTTAAAATTAAATAAATTTGAGAAGTCTGTAGGAAAATGGCCTAAGGGCGGCTAGACTAGTGTTGTCTCTTCTTCAGCCTACAAGACTTCTGCGGGTTATTTTTCTCCAGTATAAATGTAATTTAATAGCCGAGATGGATATTGTTTCACTTTCAGCTATCTGCTCTATACTCCGGTCTCATTCTACATTAGATGATTACCTTACTGTCCTATATGCACAATTTAAAGGGAATTACCTATTACTTCAATTATTTGTTTCTTATCAACTGATGTTACACTACAAGGATTTGCATTGAAAGGACACAAAGAAAGAGCAAGTCATGGCACATTGCCAAATAAAAGAGTAATGTTCTGGTGAATTTAGCCCAAATAATTTACTGCTATATAAAAGTGGAAAAGTGGAAGGTGAACCCTTTGACCAATAAATCTCTTCTGCATGTGAAACCCTTATCTTGTCCCCTCCAATATATTCCACACTAGGAAGCCATCATCATTGGCTCTGGTTTGTTATTTGTAAACCTTGATCTTCTGCACTCGGTGTCCTAAATATGGATAATTAGCATCAGTTTATCACGCCTCTGCATATTTTCTCTTCTCTCCAAACATGCATGCTTCTATTGGCTGCCATTCTGTCACAGAAGATTATGGAGACAGATTGCAGAGAATGAATGTGCTAAACGAGATTAGGAAGGAATAGAAATAGCAACTTGGCCAATAAATTCCTCGTGAGAGCCTTATCATACAATTACACGTTGACTTGTTTCACACTCTCCCAGCCTCTTAATCCAACGCCCCCACCAAGAATAAAATTTCACTAATTTCTGAATTACTGCATATCCTCATGACTTGTCACTGAGAATGGTTGGAAGGAGCAACACGGTCGAAAATAGCACATCAAACTTCCAAAAAGAAAAGAAACTTTACAGACAGAAAGAGATGTGGCTTTAGACCGTTTGTGGCCATATGTAGAAGCTTTTGTGCAGCCGCAGTTTGAAGGGTCAGGACTTCAACATCAAGACATGCTTCTCTGCGTTTTTACTCCCTACCTCTTTACATCGGAGGCTACCTTATCCTTACAGGGACTTGGGGATCAGAATACAGTGCGTTGATGCTGCTAAACTGTTCACCCGCTGTGCAAGCGACTCTCCAATGAGCCCCTACAAACTCGTCAGAAAGCAATGGCGAAAACACCTACTGCCGTCATCAGTTTCTGGGACATTCCTGAAAATTGCGGTAATTGAGAAGACGCCAGAAGCGTGACAGCAAAGAGAGACAAAATCCTGCTGAACTCACAAGAAACATCTACCAGCTCTGTGGAGTTAGTTTAGTCCCTTCTGCCGCAGTTATTTCGATGTGGACGTCAAGAAAACATTATTTCCATGACGTCATTCAGACGCATGGCTAAAACCTTCAGGAGACATCATCTCTGGAAATGTTGGAAGTGTCCATTTTCCCCCTTATCCTAGCCCAAGAGGAGGGCTTGCTTAAAGCATTAGTGTTGTCGTGATGTTGTTTTCGTTGTTTTAGATACATGTAGAAGAAGGACATAAATGGAATAAAAAGTTCGAAGACCGGAAGATAAAGCCTTGCTCAGTTGATCTGCACTCATAGACTTGATGTCACAGTGCACCCGTTTTACACTTTTAGATTTAAGAACATTTTACAGCATTTATTACAGTGAAAGGACTTGCTTTAGAAAGCAACGTGTTTTTATAACTCGAGTAGTTGTTTCCCCTAATAAATGTGAATCTTCAGCCCCATACAGAACCCGGATGAAAGGTATGATGAAGTTGTGCTACGTATTCCCGAGTTGTTTAGCGTCACTCCCACCTCTGCAATCAGATGCTGGAAATGTAGGAGTAGAGGGATACAAGTCGCAAGTGTTAAGGATGTTCAAAACAAAGGGATTCCCTGGAGTGGGACCTTTCCTGAAAGCTTTTCCCCAGTGGGGAAGTGATCCGGGCTGCAGCGGGGAACCCTCTCTTCCCTCGAGCTGGGGACCATGGGGTGGACGAGAACCTTGGGCACGGCAAACTCGTCCTGCGAATACCCCAGAGCCTCGGTTTTCTTGAGTTATCTTGAAGTGGGTTTAGTGATGGTGGGGTTGGTGATTTTTTTTTTTTTTAACCTGCCCATTACTTTTCTCTTGCTCTTCCCCGGAGTTTTGTTTGGTACTAAACCCCTCCAGATGGAAAACCAGACTGCAGATGAGAGTCACACTCGTCCAGAGTCTTGAAATCCCACGGTTGTAGAAAAGATTGAGATAAGAATAGCGTGACCCTGTGGGACAGCAAAAGAGCCTACTACCTGTTTGCTGCCATAAGAACTTCTGCAGTCATATAGAATTTTAATAACTCTCCCTTATTTCCTTGTTTTTTGTTGTAGCCATAGGCTTGCATACGTATTCATATGCACGTATATCTATCTATACGTATACGCGCATAGACGGACACGAATATATATGCATATATGTATATATGTATGTATCTATATATCTATATATATCTATATATATGTATACACACATCACCCGAATGAATTGGTTAGCATCGGGCAGAGAGGCGTTTGCCATTAATCTGGGAACAAACCGCTAACCTCGGTGACTGGTATTTTAGCTTTTCTTTTCTCGCTTCTCTCAGTGTGGGGAGAGCAGTAAAGCTTGTGTGGACTGATTGTGAGGGGCTCTGCTGGAATTTGGCAGGCCAGGGGCTTGGAGAGAAGCCCCATGCTGACTCCTATTCAGCGGGCCAGTTTTCTGCGAGCTTTGGAAGTTTCACTCAGCCGTGCACTCAATGGCTTCACAAAGCTGATTACAAGCTTCAGCGCATTCCTGAAGGAGCCAAAAGCGACGCAGGTGCAAACGAGCCGAGGGAGCCCCTTATCCCGGTGACAGAATGGGACAAGCTGGGAAAGGCTTGGACCACACAAATCCAAGGCTCACCAGGCAGCAGCAAGCCTGCCTTGGGAACCGGGGATCATTATCCGCTCCATTCAGCGGGGACCCAGCGGCGGCAGCGGCACGTCCCGAGGCTGGGGACGGGCTTTCCGTCCCGGGTGGGAGCAGAGCCGTTTCACCTGGCATCCCCTCTCCGCTCCCTTCGCGGCTGCCTCAGGCACGAACCTGAGGTGCCCCCGCTCCCCCGAAATGATTTGTATCCCAGCATCTGCTAGTCTTCAGCCTGCCGCCTGAAGTACCTCGCCGTTTTCCCCCCCACTGCCCCATCCCACACGAAAAGCCTCCCTCCTGTTCCTCTTCCCTTCCCCAGATAAACACGGCGCTGAGGGAAACCCAGCACAGAAAACGCACTGATCCGAAATGGCAGGTTTCCTCCCAGCTGAAGTTCTCTAACAAACACCCTATTTTGAAGACTGCCTTTAATTCCAGAGAGAAGCCAGCCGAGAGTGCACCCTCCTCCCCTCCCAATTACTCGAGCCACCCGATTCCCACAGAAACCTTCCGCAACACAAACGCCTGGTGAATGCTTTCTGACTCGGTGAAAGCAGCCCACGGTCCCTGCCCTTCCTGCCTCCCCGGCGAGCGAGGGGGTGGCGAGGAGTCGAGGGGGGTCTTGGTGCCGGAGAGGGTGAAGCGTGATTACTTTTAATTAGGGGTTCTCGGAAGGAGTTCCTCTCGCCTCCGCTCCCTCGCCCCCTTTCCTCGCTCTCAGCCCTTCCCTTCCAGCCGAGAGAAGAAGCTGCACTTTACTTCCCTGAAAAATTAATTACGGCCCTTCCCCGCTATCAATTACGGAGGAATCAGCCTTTCCTAGGGAGAGGAGAAATAATCAAAAGGCTTTTCAGTCTTGCTGGGGGGGGACGACCTCGGACCGCCGAGCACATAATGCGGCAAGGGGACTGCCGCGCTTCTGGCCGCTGGTTTCATATGCAAATGGCGAGCTGCCTCCAAGTTATCATTATGGTTTTATTTTTTTTCCCCCTTAATGTTATTATTGTGTCGGGATTTTAATAGCCACATGCTCTACCCTTCCCTTTCAGCGAGGTTTCCTTGGCGATCAGCCACGCCGCTTCTTCCCCGGGCGCGTTGCCCCCGCCCCAGCGCCTGCCCCACGTCCATGTTAATTTCGCCCTATGGAAATGAAAGCGGCCCGGCCGGGCAGCTGATATTAAAGCGATCCCCCGGCCCCGGGGCTCGCCCTCCCCGCTCCTCGCCGCGGCCGTGCCTCCGCAGGAGCGCGGCGTGTCGGTGCCGTGGGCCCCCGCGGCCCCCGAGCCCGCCGCCCCTTTCATGCTTGCGAGATGCTGGGGAGGCAGCGGTGCGTTTGCTTGTGCGGAGCACACCGCCTGCAAGCGGTTGCCTTGGCAGAAAGGTGCAGCTTTCTGATGTTCTTTTGTCTGATAACTAATTCAAGTTAATGCGATCTTTATGTAAAGCTAACAGCGGATAATTGTCTATTTTCTCGCCAACAATCTCCATCACAATCACTTATCTGGAAACCTGCGGTTGTATTAATCGTTATATTCCCCGAGATAAGCGTCTCTCGAATTATCAGTAAACACTGGAGGGAAATTAAACAAACTCCAGAGCCACTTAAGTTTCCTCTGCAGCTTTTAGCCGCCTTCTCGGGAGGAGGGGGAGTGGGGACGATGACACCCCTCAAACCAACCTGGGACCGGAACACAACATGAAAGGGGTGTGTGTTGTGGGGGGGGGAGGGGGTGTGAAACAGTGGAGAAGGGCCTGAAATTTGGGATGATTTTGAAGAGCCGAGTCCTGCTGAAGGCGCCTTCCCTTCGAGGTGCCCGTGCGGCAGACAGACACGCACCTTATGCCCCGCTCGTCGGGCGGCGGTCGGTCTTTAGCGGCCCCTGGGACCTTGTTGGCAATTCTTGTAAATCATGTAATTAAGTGTATTAGTCTCTGCAGGGGAAAGACGAGCAGCTAGGAGAGAATACACCCAGAGATTAAGCAGGAGTCGCATGGCTTTAGGTCTGATACACGAGGAGAAGAGAGTTCTGCTGCCTTCCGAGAATCACCGTATTAGCACAATTATTGGCAATATTTATACTAGAGAGTGATCTGAACCCCAGGAGGGTAACAGAGAGTGCGAGAGAGCGAAACTATTGTGGGAATATGTTTTACTGCTCAGATCCCATCAGTTCCGTTAGGTGTAAAGAAATTACAGCAAATTGTGCTGGAAACTCCTCCAGGGAAAACATACTTGTATGACAAAGATTTTGTCTTTTTGAGATGAAGTCAAAACATCGGTGTCAAATGAAATTCATTTTAGGGGCGCTGCCGTGTGTGTGTGTTTACTCGAGTACCTGGGTGTGGGGGGGGAAGAAAAAAAGAAAAAAAGCAGCCCAAACCATGACATTTCAGTCGTGAATCTGTGCCAGCAGAGAGTTTACAACTTCTCTGGGAAGAGCGAGGCGTCCTCCAACCTCTCGTCGCTGCCTGCCCGGGGCCCGGGCTGAGGCCACCGCCGTCCCGCCCGGCCGCCGCGGGGCTGGCTGACAGCGCTCTGCGCGCTTCGCCTTTCTGGGAGGGCTTTCCACGTCGAAAGCGCTTTATGAACATTGACTGAGTAATCCTGGCGTTTAGTTACGGAGCAGGCACCAAAGAATTTCAAAATCGCCTCTATGATGGGCTTTATTTATATTCGACTTAGGATTTTTTTTTTTTTTTAAGCAAACTTTTATTCACGGAGGTTTCCAATGGCATGACTCGCGTCTTAGCCTGAGGAAGCTGAGGTCAGGGATGGAAAAGGAAAAAACAAGAACAACAACAAACCACCCAAAAAACAAAACAGAAAAAATATCCCCCCAACACAACCAAACACAAACAAAACACCTCAACGAAACACACAAGCCTCTTCTTACTTATTTGTGTGTCGTGGCAGCGCATTTTCCAAATATAATCGGTTTGTTTAAAAAAAAGAAATTAACTGCTTAGATTCTCGAATTATTTCACTTGAGCTAAAAGTTCCCAGGGTAGCTTTTTCTTATGGCATTTGAGAATCATCCCACTTCATCTCTCACCTGAATCTTGTCATCTGTGCCATCTTGAAGTGATCTGTGAACAATACTGGTCCCTTGGACAGCCCAAGCTGGTCAATCAGGCAGAACAGACTATGCAAATGGAATGGAAAGGCGAAGCGATGAAGAACAGTGGCCCCCATTGTCTTGGGCATTTCAAAGCGAAGCCCAGCTGCAGCAGGCGTTGCTGTCTCGGACCCTTGGTTGCTACTCTAATGTCATCATTGCAAAACATCACATTTTGAAAACTCTACAGTCTGAATGCATGATCAGCCCTCCACAAAGATTTCACTTTGCCGTGACATCTTCCAAAGTCACCAAAAAAAAAAAAAAAGGGGGGGTGGGGGGGAAAGGAAAAAAAGTACCACCACAACTGGGGACTGGGATCCCAGCCACATTGCCCGCTCACATCCCGCAATCCCGCTCCCTCCACTCCTAACTGCGGTGCAGCTGACGCCTTTTGCAACCTTTTGGTGAACGCCTCGCCTTTCATGTTGTTTTTAGCGTCGAATCGGTTGATGATTTAAGTTGCATTTAACTTATTTTCTGTCGGGTCTCTTTCAGGCACTCTAATGAGCTAACGCCGGGGAAACGTCGCGGTGAGCAGGCAGTGAAGTATTTATTCACGATCGCTTCCAAAACTTCAGATACGCGCGGCTTTAAAAGAGTCAGGCAATGTCTTTGCGAGTGATTAAACCAGCAACTAAGCTGGGTATTTATGGGTCCGTTAGGAGTTTTTGTGAATACTCGGTTTCTTAATACACTCATGCAGTTGTCGCTCCTGAATATTGCTGCCAGCTCTGCTCCAGCTTCCCCTCCCGGCACTGGTCCCAAAGTTAGCTCTGCCATGAGAAACGAACTTTTAGTTCAGTAAAGCTGAGGGCTGTCAGATGATTAATGTGCATTTTGAAGGGACTAAATAATTGCCCGTGTTTCACTTATTGTTCCTTTTCATTTTCTTTTGTCTGTAGGTGACATTTGCGATCACCATGTGGTGAGCAGAGGAAACTCCCCTCTCTTCCACCCTCATGTCAGGAGCCTGTGCTCAAGGAGCAAAGGTCTGTGCCACCTACATCTAAAAATGCTGCGGGTTGTCTTTTCTTCTTCCCAATCTCTTATCTCGCAGGAGTTAGTGAATCCAAAGCTTCTTCTCCAAGGATAGTCTTACTCCAGTGAGCCTACAGAGACGGATACCGCCCAGCCTCTGACACTGCCTGCGACATAGACACAGCGGTCACACAGTGTCACACTTCAGTGCAGACTGTTTAGTGCTCATGCAGGCGCAGAGAAGAAAATTTCATCGGTCTAAGAGAGCTGATCTAAGAAACACTTAAATACATTCTTTGCAGGACCAAGAATAATTCAGTGCTTCTTTCCTACCCCTTAAACTGGCTTTTTCCCTTTAGCTCAGTTAATGCATTCTGTAACGTCACATAAATTACAAAGGAAGCAAAGGATGGAATTATTTAAAACTAAATAATTATTCACCGTGATTTGATTGGCTTCCTGAAATTAAGGTTGCCCCTTTCAGAATGCAGTGGTGGATAAGAAGGAAAAGATGAGAGTAACAAAGAAAACCAAAGAGAGATGGAAGTGAATGGGGCAAATAAATTAATGCGTAGGTACCATTTCATCTTCTGACTGGAAGGTCTTCTCCTCGCCAGAGAGAGTTTTCCAAGGATAGCTACTATGTTAAAAAGAAAACCTGTTTTCAACTACATCAGTCCCACAGTCAAATGAGTAATGCAGGAACTCAGACCGCTATCTGCCTCATAGAAATATTTCAGTAGAGATGATATACACTGGAAGCATAGGTATTGCCAGGTGTTTGTTCACTTAGCACCTCAAAACTTTACCTCCTAGGAAAATGTATCCCCCAAAACCTATGTTCTGGGAGGTGTTGGACATGCTTCAGGTCTGGGTAACTCACTTACTGACTGGAATGCAGAAACCCAGAGGAAAAACAATGTTGTGCAGCCAGTGCCTACACAGAGTACGACAGCAGTGCACATGGCCAGGGGCCAAATGCCCTGTTACTGGAAGTGGGTGTGTCTTCATCTGGGTCTCTGCTGAAGCGCTTCCAGAAAGTTGTTGTGAAGGAGGAACTCCAAAGAGGAGCAGGTCCTTGTCACACCTCTCGTGTAGGTGCTGCCATGGGGCTGTGTAGAGGTGGGAGACCCCTTTGTGGCCACCACAATTCCCAGCTGATGGTGAGATGGATGATGTTCTCAGGGCCCAAACCAAGGATGGGGAGCAGGGGCCCACAAGGTCACGTCAACCCTCTGGACTCAGACATGTCCCTCTCCTACAAGAGCCCTATTCTAGGCTCATGCTGCCAGCTGGACCTCACCCCTTCTCAGCAGCCTGCCAGCCTCACATGCCAGGGATGAGAGCCCTAAGATGGGTTAGCCACCTCCACTCAGGCTTTTTGTCCCTTCATGGAACCAAACCAGTTCCCATCACCCCAGGTTAATGACCTTGGCTCTGCTGGGAGGGAAATGGCACCACATGTGCCCTTTGGGCAGGGTGCTCAGATAAGCAGGGGCAACCTCCTTCCCCAGTGGCCCCACGTTGCACGGGGGGAATTAACTGGAAACAAGATCAGCTCCTCCCTTGAGAAGCTGAACCTTGCTTTTCTCTCACAGCTGGAACTTCTGCCCCATCCCTCTACCAGCCCTAGTCCTGGTACATTCAGCCACAGTTGTCTCTGCTCGTGCACTGACTGTATTTTTCATGTTTATTATCATCCACCCCGGTGTAGTGCCATTGGGCACACGCACACATTGGGGGAAGAAAACCATATATTCAGCAAATGGAGCATACAGGGTTTAGGTTTTGTTTTGTCTCGTTTTTCTTATTCTTCCAGCTTCTGTTTAAAATTATGCAGAAAAGATAACCAAGCAATTCTCCATCATGAAAAATGATCAAAACTCCCAGTTATGAGATTAAAAATTACTGGAGAGCAGAGACTCCAGGAGGTGACAAGAACCCCTTTCTGCTGAAATACAGGTTCTTCTTTTCCTCCTTCTGTTTCATTTCACCTCACACTCAGATAAGGAACAGAATTACTTTAAAATGTTTGCATTAACTCTTTTTATTCAGGATTTGTTCTAGTCTTTCAATTAATTATTTTACTGTAAGACATGTGTGAGTGATATATAACTAAACACACTCCTCCAAAGCAGTAGAGCTCTATGAGACATCCTGCAATCCTCAAAACCTTTGCTGTTTTTATTGCCACAATAAAAATTGATGCAAAATGCGTCTTTAGAGTAGATATAAAAAGCCACACACAGTATTTTCAGTGAAGCTAGCACCTATTGCATTGCCACCTTAATTCAAAGACAGTTTTGTAACAGAGTTGTGCAATCAAAGCATATTTCTTCCCTGATAATTCATGCACTGTAAGATTATCTGTTGAGTTGCCCATAGAAAAAGTACTACACCATGCATTGTATTACTTGATTCACTTTCTTTCAAATTTTACTTTAATTTTAACTTTGGCTAATTGCTGTATTGTGATCTAAGTCAGCAATCTCAAATTAACTATCAATGTAACTTTTGAAGAAACTCTACAAATGCATGATAATGATGAAATTTAAATTCCTGTCAGTTACTGTGTAATGTCTACACCATGGAAAAGCAAACCTTCAGGTATTTTAATTCCACTTGCACATACAGCATTGTGCTTTTCCTATTTCATTTTTCAGAGTAGAATTCTGAACTATAAAAATACTACTGAAAAACATGTTTGGGGTATTTATTTATTCATTTTCTTTTTCTAAATTGAATTATAGCTTTGATGAAAATGTGAAAGGAAATATTTCTTGGGAGCAAATTGTCAGCCACTCAGATTTCTTCAGAAAAGCAACTTGTTTTACAGGTACTGATGCAGACTGATAGAATTGTTCTCTGATCCTGCTAAAATAGAGAAACACATTTCAGTGCAATTGATACAGTATCTGTATATTGAACTTGATTCTGGTCTCACGTCTGTTTAACATTCAAAATATCCTTTGCCCAGGCCCTGATCCAGCCCTGAGTGGTGCCACTGTATAATGACTTCTTGTGGGTTGTGGTTCAAGGACTTTTTCAGCACTGTGCCTCTTGCCACTAGGCTGAAAAAGCCCATTTTTGCTGCATCTTTCTTTTCCTGTGGAACCAGGTTAACTTGTAAAGAATTAGAAATGCTTGAACAGAGATGGTCAAGGTTACTTTTTATGGCAATACTTTTAATTTTAAATATTTCTTACAAATAAATGCAATTTGATAGCAATACAAAAATTTGCATTTTCTAGTATATTTCCACTTATCTTTGATTTTTTTGGCGAATCTCAATTTTACATGTATGTGTTCATTGCCTTGTTTCTAGCAACACAGCACTGAAATTTTTATGTAAATAACGGGCGAAAAAAGAATCTATTGTAAAGTACAATGTACGACAAATTCACTGAAACAAGCAAAATAATTTAAATAATAGTTGTTCAATAAATGTCAGGAAAGCAATCCCATACCTTCACTGATCAAGGCTTCTGTGTAACTTGGAAGAAAGCAATGAAGGAGGACTTTTTATGCAGTAATACATGGAGCTTGTTCCAGTTGTTAAGCACACAAATAGAAATTCAGCAAGTCTTTCCAAAGAGGGTCATAAACAACCACAACTGAAAACCCCAATCTCTCTCTGTTTTGTACTCTGTTTTGTACTGTACTCTGTTTTTCTGTACAGGAAGCAACATGTACAGAGGGGAAAAGAAAGATTTTTTTTTTTTGGTGACAACTCAGATTAGCTCCTATTAAACTTAGCTTTGACTCTGAGAGCTGCAAAGCAAAGAAACCAGAACTTTGCTGCTCACTGTTAGAGGCTGTTTTACTTGCATACTGTTAGAGTTCCTTTTAAGTATCTCCAGCAAAAGTGGTACAAAAGAGAAATCAAAGTGGAAGAAGCAGTCACAATGCTACAAATATAACGCAGAATCCTTTTGTGTTGGTAAGCATCAATAGGCAATAAAGCAAACTTGAATTTACTCATCATTTTTCTTCATCCTGTATGCACTGAACAGGTAAATTATAAAAACAGCTTGTCACAAATTACCTTAGTTTTCAGAGTTTACAGTGTTTGCATAAATGTTATGAATTTGAATATCCAGGATCAATGTAGCTTGGTTAAATGATCTATAATCTATAAAATTTTATCAGTGATCAGACGGTGGCAGAATGATCTTTCCATGTGTTGAAACTATCTTTTGCCACTTACATGGACTAAAATGGCTGAACAGCTTGCCTCATTAAACTCCGTCTGGGAAGACACAAGTGGGGAAAGAAACCCCATCATGATTAAACGTCCCATCTAGTTTACCATATTAGTGTCAGGTCCTCATAAACGGTGGGTAAGTGAAAAAATTATTCTTTTCAGTGGTAAGTGCTTCTAAAATTTTACAGAATTTAAATGCTTGGAAATGTTTTCCAGCTCACCTGCTTTCAACATCAACTTAAGCCCTTACATCCTTATTTATTCCTCTAACTCTCCTGAAGTGGCCTTCAAAATGCATAAGCATGGATTTATCGTAAACTTCACTATTGCAGATCCACTGTGGTTGTTCTGATCATTTCAGGACAAATGCGACAGTTTAAACTGATGACTGAACATCTATTGTGTTAGTGCTGTTTCCTAGTTATCTGGTTATTATTTATTTCCTGCTCGTTCTATTGTTTCTTGCCTCACGAAGACTCCTGTTTGCTCTGATAAAATTCCTTATAACATGGCAGCAACACCAAGGGTTGGGTAAAAGGGCTCCTCTGAATGATAACACAAAGAGCATATAAAGAATCCATCACAGCAGTCAGTAGTATAACGTAATTTATTTTCAGTAGACATCCTCTTCACCACTGGATTAGTCACTTCGCTAATGAGCAAATGACCCATAACTCACAGGAGTGGGAACTTTATGTGCAGGTCTTGCCTTCATCAGTGCAGATGAACTGCAGCATCCTCGCCATTATACAGTCAATATTATGGCTCCTTCCAACCTTTCTTGTGCATTCCATACATTGTCGGAATTTCGGGTGGGTGGAAAATGCGGCACCCAGTGGCAAAACAGACTTATATGGGATTTATATTTTTTATTGTACTGGAAAGCATTAATAAAAGATGCCTCTTGCATCTAGAATTCATCACGACCCCATAAGCAGACAATGAACCAGTTTTAAAAAGCAAGCTTTGTATGTGCTAATACATTCAAGATGCTATTTTCTACCACTATATACTAGGCATCTTTGGAATTTATTGTCCAGATCTCACTTCAGCATGACTTTAAAGAGGATTCATCAGGTCATTCTCTGTATGAATGCAGCTTGTCTCACTGTGCTAGGAGAAGTTGACACTGTGAAATCTAAAAAATTCAGAGTTTGTCAGTAAAAGGAGAGTTTACAGTTTCAGTAGAATCTAAGAACTTTTGAGATCTTGCTTTTAAATATATTTTTCCCCCTTTAATTTCATATATAGAAAATATATGTTTACAGAGCCCTGTGGCATCCCACCTCCAAGGGAAGGGAGGACCCAAGATTTATAGATGCCTGTGGTCAAAAACGAACTACAAAAGTCAGAGGGTCCGCAAAAACTTACCTAGTTTTATTAGTAAATTATACACACGACTTGGAAATTGATATGTAGGTCTCCTATCCTACAGTGTAAACACAGAGTAGTGCATTTTGAATAATGGGTAGGGTCAAAGAGAAGAGGGAGGGATTAAACAGAAGGAGAGAGAAAGAAGGGAAGAAAAGAAAAAAAAAAGATCACAAATCCTGGCTCCAGCATCGATCCAGCTGATGGGTTGCCCAGGGTCCTGAGGGGATGCTGCCCAGGCTTAACAGGGCCACCTTTTCACAGACAAGTTTTGCCAACCCGGAGCTAAGTTTCTCACTTTCTATGTAAATTAATTATCATGTGCAGTTCATTCTGCTAGACCTTTCTGGAAACGGGTAAGAGAGCTTCGGAGTCTTTTGTGGTCTTGATCCTCCCCTACCGGGTTGGCCTCTGGTCAACAGTCCATGCCTGCTTCTTGACCTCATTCTTGCACTTGCATGTTGTGTTTTTCTCCAGGAGTCAGAACAAGGGTGTTTGTCCAAGAAAAGTGCTGCCCTGCCTTTGTATGGTTCATTTCTCCAGCCACATCCTGCTCTTTCTCACAGGCTGCTCTTACCAACAATCCTTGGCTGGCTCCACCACTATCCAGCTATCAGTGTTTGAGACATACACATTGGCCCCTTATCTTCCGGGCTTTTACAGGCCCAGAAATTTGAGTCCATGACTCTATTAAAAACTCAGATTTCAGAACCAAATTCAATCAAAAGTATATAACATTCAAAATTTTAAGTTGGTGGATTACCCTATGTGATCAGGGAAGCAGAAATGGAAGCAGAAGTACATTCTCTGTCTTATCTGGTAAAAAATGATGACAAAATTTCCTTACCCAGCATTATTTTTAATGCGTAAAAGTAAATTCTAGGACTCATTTTGTTCACTTTTAATACACTTAAACTAAATAATTTGCTACAGGCAAAATAACTTTTTGCTTTGATGATAGGGCTGAATCTCTTCTTCTGAAATACCCAAGTTTATCCCTAACTTTATACCTGAGAGATCACAGAAAATTTATCTGCCTGACACAATAAACCCAAAGGTAATTAGAAGGATTCTAAGCCTTTATAAATATTCTAAACCTTTACCCACTTACACATGAGGCCAGAAAAAAAAAAGGTTTCTGTTTTCTCAAATCCTCAGTAAGACCTTGGACCAACTCCCACTGAAGTCAACTACATTATTTTCTGTAGATCTGAAATCAGGATGTACCTGCAATTCCCTTCTGTTGCTCTGCATCAGTGACAGTTTTGTGCAAAACCTTGGACAGAATGTTGCCAATGGCTCTCTGGATAGAATTTAACTGAACAATAAAATGGAATGATTGGCCCACTGCTGTGTTCTGCACTACATTTTATTGATGTAGCAAATATTATAGGTGTTAGGTCTATGAATACCTCTGATCTTTCCTGAATTAATTCTGCTTTCAAATCAAAAACCTGTGGTTAAAATGAAGTATACTTTAGAAACATGCTTTATTTGGAGAATTTTCAAGGACAAAAAATTACCACAACTTTCAGTAGGCAATTTCTGTGGTTAATTGCCTGCCATCACAATTGACCATTTTGACCTTTCTTTAAGCAAAAATTTGTCTAGCCAGAACTTCCAAACACAGTGTAACATGAATACCTTTTCCTGATAGACTGAAGAGTCCTCTACAGCCATCCTTTTGCCCCCATACACACACTACATGGTCAAGTAATCCTTTAACGTGGGCTTTAAAATTATTTATCTAGGCCAAGTACCTTCCCTTTCTTCTACATTCTCTGCCAGTAATGCTTTCCAGTCTTTTAGCCATGCTACTTGTTCTCCTCTGAAATCTTTCCAACATCCTCTAGGTTCATAGGCAGATGCTCTCAAGCAGCTGTGCAGAATAAAGACCATTTTAAACCCAGAGCAGTGGCTTGTGTTAAGTTCTTATTAGAATTATATTTTCATAAAGGCATTAGAAATAACTAACAACAATTGTAAAAAACCAAAAAGTGACATGTCAGCTGTTACTTCAGGGTTAGAACTTTAGGTACAGAGACTTAATGGGAAAATAAAAGGTGTTTGTGCCTTCAGCACTTACAGACATCAACCTCTTCATTGGGGTTTCTAGATGTAGATGTAGTAGCCTGAAAAGAGGTGCCTTTTCAAAATCTAGAAACCTTCTCCTTTTGTTTATTTGCAAGTGTACTTTAACATCCTGAAATTTTCCATCTTGCTTTGGGTTAGGGCACCGTTCTTCATCTTTCTCTTGGAAGGTTGTCTAGTGTTGATGTCCAATGTCAAGAGCACTGCAGAAGCATGGTTGGAGGACTGATGTTGTGCAAAGAAATGATGCACTAAAGTTTGTAAAGCACTTTGCTTGGGCGTAAAAGTAACACATTAAAATTAATTGAGTTTGCATTTTCTTTGCATAATTATACTGTTATAATACATACATGCTGTAAAATCTCCACTGCAACTGTTTCATGAAAATGTTGCAGTAACATGTAAAGAGACTTATAAAACTTAATTTAGATATTTCAGTTGGTAGACGGGTCGGTGGCTCAGATATTTCATGCAATGAATGAGCAACTGGCATTTCTCACCTAATTATGCTTGTATTTTATGAAGTTACTTAATAAAAAAAATTGGAGGAATGACATATTCTGTTTTGCTGAAATACATTTTCCCAGTAAAACAAGCAATACCCTGTAAAACTGTATATCTGTTAAAGCAAGCAAGCAAGCAGAGTAGTCCAGTGTACTATTTAATCAAAACTGCCCAGTTGCTCAATATTTCCCATGACTGAGTTTTTCTTCTAGCCTTTTCTGTCAGACTTTTTACTTCTGTGTATTTTATGCATGCTTTCAGTCTGTCACTGTTTCTTACACTCCTCCTGTTTTTCTCTTTCCTCTATTTCCTTCTGCCTTACCTAATCCATGAAGGATGAACAGAAACACAGACTCCTCTGACCATCCCAGTTTTCAAACATTGGAGTTTAGGGATCTAAATAGGGGTGAGATAGGGAATGCTGATTCCCAACCAGGGCTAGGTTGTTCAGAGAATTAAAAATAAGATTACAGAGAGAAAGAGTGCAGGACTGAAAAATAAATCTCAGCAGAGGGGGTTTAAGAAAACCCTCACTGTTGTGCAACCCTACAGTCAGTTTCTGAGGGAGGACTGTATATATCTGAGCAGTCCTACTAAGCCCTGGTCCTGCCAGGGCAATTTCTTCCATTTTATAACTTCAACACCACATTAAAATTGTCACTGTGTTCAGTGTACAGCCATTTCACTTTCCCTCATCCCCCCTCACTCCTGCAAGATGAGTCTAAGGTGCAGCCACAGCCATGAGTCAATCAAGGATGGTTCTGATTGTAAATGCCTGCAATGGTATAAATGACGGTGCCGAAGGAGATTATATTCAGAGCCACATACATGCTGCAGAGGTCCCACCTCGAGATTAGCCTAAAATACCACCCAGATCTCCAGGTCCCTCCCAATTAGCGCAGCCAGGCAATCTTCCTGGCACTACAGAGGCAAAGACATATTTTTAGCTCAGCGCTGTGCTCTCTCCCCTGAACTCCTGGAGCCCCGCTGAGCCGATGGAGTCCCAATCAGTGGGCTAGCTCTGATGCTGCCCCTTCACAAAATTGCCTGTAAAGCCAGTTCAGTGAAGGGATCTGTAATGAGCTCAGCAGCTTGGGGCTCTCGGTAAACCGCAGCGGTGAAGTGAGTTCATGGCTGAAATGCCAGCCCTTTTATTCATCAGCAGCACATCAATTAGTAGTTTAACAGGCAGAAGAAAGATACAGCGAGTGTTCATTTAATATTAGGCTGATTGTAGTCTGCTTTTGTGCTAATTCTGGCAAATTTTCTGCATTTCAGTGCTTGAGGAGAGCTATTTTCTTAATTTTTTTTCACCATTACCCATGCTACAAAGAACCTGCCAGCTAAGTTCTGTTGTAATGTATAGAATCAAAATGTAAAGATTAGTAAATAAGAAGTTAAAGAAATTATTCTTAAAGATTGAACAATTAATGAAGAAAGAAAAAAAGTCCTGTAGGATTCACATGTGATTTGTGATACTGTTGTTATATTTACAGTTCTGGTTTATTAGTCTCAGAGACCATTAAGCATTAATGATTTGCATTATACAGGAAACACTTGTGAGTTAATCAGTGCCTCATGTTCTTCAGTGGTTCTATCTTTTCTTTCTTCCTGTCTTACAAAGAGCTGATTTTACTACTTAATTAGTTCCTCTGGTCAAGGACTATGGACCCGAGTGTTGTCAAAGTTAGCAGAAAGAAACATCTGTCCACTCAGCCAGAGCTCTCTTCCATCAGCAGGAGGGATGGACAAACAGTTGATGGCAAACAGTATGTTCACCAAATGATGGGCTATTATCGTTTAACAAACCGATTGGAATAGTTTAGGGGTTTTTTGTATTTTTTTGTTACTTATAAGTATTCAAGAAATACTTGCTGGGAACATATTTCAGCCAATTTCTGTCCACTGCATGTTGGATCTGTGCCTTCGCTATTCATACTTAATGCTCGCCCACAGTAACCAGTCCCCCAAGTCACACGGGTTTATTTCTTGTCCATTACTGGTGAGTGGAACTGATAAATAGGAGGTTGGGGTTGTGAATTAATTTCTGCTTTCCCACTGGGAAATAGAATCTCCTTTTCTTCACAGGCAAGGACAAGCCTACCTAGCTCAAGCTTGAAGATTCCTGGGCCCTCAATTCTATTGTAAATACAGAAGAGTTTTTTGAAATTCAGCAGCAATAACAAATATTTTTTCTGACATGCTGTTCCTAGGAGTCTATGATGTGAAGTCACAGGCTTAGAAAAAATTTAATGCTCATTTTCATTCACTAGCATTACAAAAAAGTCTAATTCTCAAATGCTTCTATGCTCTGTTCTCAAGTAGAAACAGAACAAAACAGTTCAGAACTTTCTGCTATCCCTGTTCTTTAATATACCTGCATAATCACTGCTTTTTCTGTTATCTTACAATGTATTCTGGGGATCAGCTGCAGTTCTCCTGACATCTCCTGCATGACAGAATGCTGACACCTTTTTCTGCTAAGTACCCCTCACTCCCCAGCAGTCTCTATTATAGTCCATCAGTCAGTTTTACTGGGCTGTACAAGCGTCTCTCTGTCTCTGCCATGCACTGAGGCTCCCTAGAAATGTGGCTTTGTCTCTTCACCTGATTCACCTTTTAATGGCTCAGATTTTCAACAAACACTGCCGTACTCCTTATGGCGCCATTTATATGTGTTTTCTCAGACTAAAATAGTCCTTTCCAACAAGGTGATATTATATTCCATACTATGATGTTTTCTTTTCATTTATTACATGCCTGTTACTCTGATAGTTATATATTTTCTGTTTTCTGAAACTCCTCTCTCACAGTTGCTTCACCTATCTGACCCATTCTTTAGTCCACATGTCTTGACCCACGTCTCTGAACTCACCTAGGAGTTCAAAGTTTTTCCTCTTTGTTTTTGAGGATAACCGTCACTTAGCTATTACCTCCCTGATAAGGTTGGTCAGAACATCCATCAAACAATGGTTTTTCCCTCAAAATATGCTCTTTTTTTTTTCTCTTTGGTGAAGATGGCGGAGTCATTGCCAGTGAGAACAAAACTGAATGTTTTAACATTGGAAACTGTCAAAATAGAAATCTGTTGCAAATCACCATGTCTTCTTCCACCTGTTTTCTCGGTTGTCTCCTTCCTTTTCTGCTCTCCAGTGGACATCAGATCCAAGATGCCTTTTATTTTTCTTCTTCATAAGCACTTATACCCCATCTCCGAGATGAGACTTTATATCAGAAATATTATTTCCCAGAATTTCTAAGTGTTTGGGTTTTCTTCCTAGTTCTCCTCCATTTGAAGAAGAAGAAGAAGAAGTAAGGAGGGACAGCTGAGAAAGTTGTCAGTGTCTCATTGATGGGTCTCATTGTATGATTTTCTTCTTAGATCCATGGTCCCAATGCTCCTTTTCACTTTCAATTCAGTCTTCATGCTATTCTGGGAAAGGAACATATTGTGATTTCTTTGGGCTTTTTCTGGCACATCTTTCACATTTTTGAGTCATTAAATTATTAATAAATGTTATAAATTATGTAATAAAAAGTATAAAATATAATTATATAAACACATGCCAATGGTGTCTACTAATGAAAGCAATTGCATGTGACACATTCATGTAAATCCTCCTTCTGAATGGCATGATCAGACCTTTGTTTGCTGCTCAGGCCTTTTGGGAGAGGTTCTGAGGTAATTCATGGTTAGGAAAAAGATGCCCACACAGTTTTGTCACTTTTGCATAAATGCAGAGTTACCAAGTCTTTGTTTGGTGTTCAGTAGGATCTTTGCTCAGTGGTGCTGTTCCTCATTGCACTTCTTCACAAACTACAACTATGTAAAAACCATGTAGTAATAGGTACACAAGCTGAGTTACATTTGGTCCAGTCTCCAATTTATGGACAGGCAATAGGAACAGCTGCGTGGAATCCCATACCAAGGAAGGAAAAAGATGTTGAGGTGACCACAGCAAAATTCACCCTATTTCCTAAGGACCTGCCTTGCACCCTCAGAAGGCTGATGCTGGCTGCACTCTTGAGATTGACACAAACATTTGTCACACACCCTGGATCCCTCTGCATTTTTTTGATACGGGAAGGACACAGCTAGGTCCCTGCAAGAGCCTCCCCATCACAGCTCCAGCTGCGACCATGGGCCTCTTCTTCTGCTGTGGTATTGACAAGTGAACATGAAGCAGCAGCAAATTCAGAAGGACACGAGAAGAAGCGCACGGTCCCCTTGCAGGTACTGCTGACACAGCTTTATCTTCCTCTGCTGCCCAGATGTGAAGGCTTTAGAGGAGTTGTCTCAGGGAGGAACGGTCAGAGAGAGATGGAAGTTTCTTAAAGCAAACAAGATACGGTAGGATTTGTTGAGGAGTTAAAGGAATCTCTGGAGACAGGTTCAACTTAACGGGGGAAAAGTCATTTATACGTAGAAGACAATTCTAATGTGTCTCTTTCTGAGGGAGAACACCATTAGTAGGAGATACATATCTAGGAAAACTTCTTATCACCATTATAACACACATATAAAATTATGAACACTTTTGAAATTATGATACCACTTACTTTGACCTTGATACAGGGTGCAACTATCTTTCCTTCTTTATTTTTATGGATTTGTCAGCACTTGGTCTGGAATAGAACTGTAATGCATCTTTTTTAATTAATAAATAAGAAACCTCTCTCTTTATACAGCAATGAAGATGGGGAACTGTACAGTGTAATTCTAATACAAATGGTATAATAAAGTCCCACTTCAAGAAGAATTAAGTGAAAAATAGAAAGTAAGTCTGTCAAACGTGTTTGGATAACAGGAGCAAAAATACTTAGCATCAGATAGTTATATATTAAGATAAGCAGCTACTGCCTCATTTGGACATTGCCAGTGTTTCTTTACACATCATGGATACAGTAAAGATGTCATGGTGACCATGTTATGGGAGTAAAACTAGACTAATATAGTCTATGTCACACCCTTTGTGACTTAAACAGACTTAAACACAGCTCCTACACTCTTAATATCCAACCCAACTATCCCAACAAGCTTTTGTCCAAGTTCGATGGTGCTTTCAACCCAGGCTGACAATGCTGTCACAGTGTTGGGGTAGCAGCACTAGCAGTACCTTCCCTTCAGCTGATGCTTCTCCAGGTCTGCAGTTAGACATGATGACAGGGAATACCATCCTCTGGGTCTTGGTGTTCTTCTAACCCTTCGTCACTATTATCCCCTGCTGCAGAAACCCGATGTGTTATCCCAGCATTCAGTGGAAAAAAGCTACAGTCAAATTTACCAGAACTGAATGTGATAAGGGATGGCAAAGGCAACAGAAGGGCTTCTGTAAGTACACAGGTGGCAAAAGGAAGGCTGACAAAAATGTGGGCCCATTGCTGAAGGAGATTTGGGACCTGGTTATGCAGGACATGAGGTGCTTCATGTCTTCTCTGCCTCAGTCTTTACCAGCAAGAACAGCCTTCAAGAATCCCAGGTCTAAGAGACCAGAGGAAAGGTTGGAGCAAGAAAAATGTACCCTTGGTGGAAGAGGATCAAGTCTTGGGGCACTTAAACAAACCAGGCATACATAAATCTGTGGGGCCTGATGAGATATGCCCTCAAGTGCTGAGGAAGCCAGCAGCTGTCGCTGTGAATTGTGATGCCACTCTTAATGATCTTAGATCAATAATGGTAATTGAGAAAACTTCCCAAAGGCTGGAGAAGAGCAAATATCACTCCAATCTCCAAGAAGAGAAGAAGGACTCAGGGAACTATAGGCTGCTCAGACTCACCTTGATCCCTTGGAAGGTGATGGAACCATCTTGAAAATAATTTCCAGGCACCTGAAGGACAAGAAAGTTATCAAGGAGTAGTCAGCATGGCTTCATCAAAGGGAAGTCATATTTGACCAACTTGATAACCTTCTATGCTGAAATGACTGTCAGGATATATGAGAGGAGAGCAGTGAGTATTTTCTGCTTGGACTTCAGTAAGGCTTTTGACACTGTTGAATTATGTGGTGGATAAGAAAACAATGAGGTGGATTCAGAACTGGATGGAATGACTGGGCCCAGAGGGTGCTGGTCAGTCTTATGAAGTCTAGTTGGAGGCTTCTCACTAGCAGTGTAACCCAGAGATCCAATCCTATTTAACATCTTCATTAATGCTCTGGATGGCAGGACAGAGTGCACCCTTAGCAAATTTGTAGATGACACAAAACTGGGAAGATTGACTGATATGCCAGGGGTCGTGCTGCCATGCGGAGGGACCTTGACAGGCTGAAGAAATGAGCTGCCAAAAACCTCATGAAGTTCAACAAGTGGAAGTGAAAAGTTCTGCACCTGGGGAGGGAAATACCCCAGGTACCAGTGCGTGCTGGGGGTTGCCCAGTTGGAGAGCAAGTATTGCTTTCCAGTGAGTCAGAGGAGGTGATCATTCTCCTCAGCACTTGTGGCACTGTCCTCAGCATGAGGGGATTGCTGTGTCCAGCTCCAGGCTCTCCGACACAAGAGGACACAGACATATTGGAGGAATTCCAATGAATGTCCATGAAGATTGTTAAGGGGCTGGAGCACCTCATATGAGGGCAGGCTGAGAGAGCTGGGACTGTCCAGCCTGGAGAAGGCTCAGGGGGATCTTACCAGTGTATAAAAATATCTGAGTGGAAGGTGCAGAGGACAGAGACAGGGTCTTTTCAGTGGTGACAAGACAAATGGCGATGGGCACGACCTCAAACTCAGGAGGGTCCTTTTATATATATAAAAAACCACTTTACTGTGAGGATGATCAAGCACGTGCACAGGCTGTCCAGAGGGTTTGTGGAGTCTCTGTCCTTGGAGAAATGTCAGTTACCCAGGCGTGGTCCTGGCCAACTGGCTCTAGGTGTCCCTGCTTGAGCAGGAGTGTTGGACCAGCTTCTGGAGGTCCCTTAGAACCATAAACACTTCGTGCTTCTGTGAAGTTTATGCACCTAAAAGAACCATGTTGCCCCATATATCCTAATGGTTTGAGGAGCCCCAAGCCAACGAAGATGACACGCCACAAGTGCATCACAGTTACGCACATGCTGGGTCAGCTCATCAGCTACCCTGGCTGTAAAGGGGAACCTGTAAGAAAGTCTTGGACCTTCAAATGAGGGCAAATCTCACAGCCAAGGCAGGTTGACGTTTGTCACAGCAAAGACAAAAAGCAGTGTTCCTGAGGACTATTAGCAGAGTTAATGTTTACAGTAACATGCTTTTTCATAAAGGAAGGGGTCAAATTAAGAGCATGGGCTACAGTATTTTCTTTGTTCAGCAGCTGGGGATCAAAACATGCTCTTACCATGTAAATGAGGGGTGAAATAACAGACCCTTTTACACTCTTGTTTGAGCAGACAGGATTACAGCACAGATTGTGTTGTGAAACAAAGAATAGCTCCACAGGAGCCATGACTCTTTCTATGAATCATTCTGTCCCCCCTCTCCATATATCCGTTTTTTCTGTAATTTTTCTTAAGGGTAAACATCTTCTAGATGGGAATGCAATGCTAACTGAATGGCTAGACTTGAAAATGGCTAAAGTTGGCCATTTACTAGCTACAATTTTATTTAATAAGTAGCGACTGAAAACGGTTATTTGCCTTCCTACTTGGAGACAGAAAATACCCTTTAACCATAACCATATGCATTGTCAAAATGATAAATATATCCTTCCCCTAAAGCGGCAAATAGAAATTAAAGTCATAACATACCTCCAATATCAGGACAGAAATTAGGGTGGAGAGCCTGGAGAGAGGGGGTATATGTTTTTCTGCATAATGTTAAGTCAACAACAGCTTTTTATGAAGAGAAATTATGTATGGAGCCATGGCGAAATTTACAGGAACTGTTGTGGAGAACCTAAAATGCATAAAAGAAAAAATAGAAGATTTGGAGTTTAAAGTTTACATCACATTTAGAAATCAAAGGAAACAAGCTAATGCAGTCAATTCATGCTAATACTGGTGCAGAAAGGATTACAGGTGTATCTAAAGACTGCTTGGAGGGCATTAATGGACATGGCTTCTCTCTAACTTTCAATGGGCAGTTTGTCAAATACTCCCTGACACACTTTGAAGTGAGTGCTTCTTTTTGTGCATCTGAGGTGTTCAGTTCGTATCACCAAGGGCCAGTTTTGCTCCTTGAAGCAAAGCAGGAGCAGTTACAAGTCTACCCTGACTGGTCTTACCCTAACATGCAGTGATTTGCAAAATCTTCTTTTCCTGACCTTCTCTCCTGGGAACAGGGACACAGCAGTCAGATAGCACAGAAAGGAAACTTCAAGAAAGAAAAATGCGATCTAGCTGCTGTTGCCTGCTCTTTCTCTCCTGAAATTCTCGGTGGCTGACCACAATCTGGCCCAAAGCATATTGACTTGCAGTAACACAGACAGATATTATGTGTCACATACCACTTCGCAGTAATTTCCTGGACTCAGCAATTATTTCACTAATGTTTTGTTTCAACTCTTAAAAAATGCTTAAGTGAAAAAATTCAATTTTCATGCAAAAAAGTAGTTTTAGGAAGCTGTGGCACTTTTGTACAGAAGATGATGCTTTTCGAGCTCATTGCAGGATGAATATCTGCTACAAATATTATTTCTGTGTTTGTGCTCATTAAAATGTGAAAAGGTAACACTTGAATGCATAGATATGTCCCAAGTATCCTTCTGAGATTTGTTTTTTCAAATTATTCTTCCTGACTTATTGAATCACAGAATCATTTAGGTTGGAAAAGATATTCAAGATATTCAAGTCCAACTGTTAACCCAGAACTGCCAAGTCCACAATTTAACCGTGTCCCCAGGTGCCACACTTACACACCTTTTCGACATCTCCAGTGATGGGGACTCCACCACTTCCCTGGGCAGCCTGTTCCAGTGATTGACAACCCTTTCCATGAAGATATTTTTCCTAATATCCAACCTAAACCCTGGCACAACCTGGGGCCCTTTCCTCTTGTGCTATTGCGTGTTTCTTGGGAGAGGAGACCAACACCCTGCTCCCTACTGCTTCCTTCCAGGAACTTGTAGAGAGCGATAAGGTTCCCCCCGAACCTCTTTTTCTCCAGGCTAAACAACCCCAGCTCCCTCAGCCACTCCTCACAGCATTTGTGCTCCAGACCCTCCACCATCTCCAGTGCCCTTCTCTGGTCACTCTCCAGCACCTCAGTGTCTTTGAGATGCTGTTGACTTACAGATCAGCAATAAATGAGAGCAGATACTTATGAATAAGGAAAATGAAAAAGGAAAAAAGGAAAGAAGGAAGGAGAGGAGAGGTGAGGAGAAGAAAAGGCAATGGAGAAGGAAAAGAGATCTAACACGTTGATCAGTGAATGCAAGCCTTAAAAGAACCTGAGGACTGGTCACAGGAAAAACACAAAGCAGGTGCAGCTTTATGTAGGAGATCCAGTCACAAACAAGACACTCAACTCATCAAAAGACATTTCTACATTTCTACGTGCTTACATTTCTGAAGTACCATCTCCAGAAGAAAACAAGGTTTTCCTTTTAGCGAGTACACAGCACATCAAGGCTGAACAATTTGTTAATGTGAACGTTGGAGAGAAGAGCAATTACAGCAATAAAGGTTCTGACACGTCAATTAAAGTAGTTGGGTTAGACTAAAAGAATATTGTAAAACACCCATGTGCCCAATCTTGTAGACAAAATCCACGTGATTGGGTGGTGAGGGGGGTGGCTTTGTGATCACATAATGAAGGACTGGGAGGGTGGCAGCACACCTGGGTTAGCGCGACTTTTGTTGCTGGTTTTGTGAATGCGGGTTTAACTGCACACACAGCCCCAGGAAGCCCATGTTCCTGGGGACACTGGGGACAGAAGCTTTGCTCCCATGTAGGTTTTAACAGTTTTGCTAAGAAAATCTAGTGAGGGGTTTTTGGACAGGAAAATTGCAGGATTTAGCTGGAATGTGAGGAATCTTTGGGTTCCTAGTTAATTATGATTTGCTTTGTTATAGTAACAGAAATAGTGCTGGAGAAAAGGAGACAGTTCTTGTCTTGGAGAGTATGCACTGCTATTATTGTTTTATTTGTATTCTTCCTCCTTAAAAGTAGCTGCTGTTTACAGAGTATCCACAGTAAATTCAAACAGTGGGATGGAGACTGAGATTGACTAAGTGAAATCTGCCCGAAGTGTGCACCCAAGAGATCAGCTGAAATCAATTTGTCCTGCAGAGGTAGGTGGTTATACATCAAAGCTGAGAAAAATCATACTGGAAGCCACGAGACCACTTTCAAGAGCAAAAACTGGGGGTTGCCTACGGCATATGCCCTTATTAGTGAAGAGTGTGTGTATGTGTGTGTGCTTGCCTGTGAGTCATGGAGAGACAGAGGGTGGAGAAGAGAGAACACGAGAAAGGGGGAAAGAAAAAAAAGAAGAAAAAAGAAATCACTAGAGACACGCAGATGCAAAAGCACAGTGGTTGTACAAAATGATTTTGAGCTTTTCGTACAACTTACATAATTCTCAAGTAGAAGAAAATAAAGCTGTAATTTATGCAGTTCTCCCTAGCAAGTAAAAAAAAAAGTTATTTTTACAACTCCCTATATTGATTTTATTTTTAGAACACTTTCTAAAACAAGTGGTGAATTCAATCCTACTCTCTGAGGCATGTCAATTTGTGCCCACATAGTCGATGGAAAGATTGAACCCTAAGTGCAGATCATGACATTCTGCTGTGATAAAAGCTGTTTCTGTTTGCTTTAACTCTCGTGCATAGTGGCAAATGCCACCTGCGACACAAAGGTATAAGTACGACTATCTCTATTGCATCCAGTGATTGCAATACACTGGAAGTTGTTTCTGAAAGTTACCTGACTCCCTGTACTCAGACAAATGAATTTTCTCTAAGTGTTTTAATACAGGAGAAGGTAGTCAAGTAATAGACGCAAACAAATTTCACTTGCCAGGGTTTTTTTCAGAACATGATACCAATTAACAAAAAATAATACCTATCAAGAGAAAAACAGTCTATGATCTACTTTGGAATGTGTTTCTTTCTAACCCTGTTCAGGAAAAGCCTTGAATTTTTGCTTAGATCCTCCTTAATTGTGCCTGTAGGCGTTGCTTAATCAGTGCTATGGTAAACAGCCGTTCTCCCAATCACTGTCCTCCACGTTTTTTGTGCATTTAAGAACATGTGTACATTAATAATCAAGACCTGGGCAGAAAAGCGTCCTTCAGTCTACTCTTTTCACTGCCTTCCAGACACCAGCATCTTGTACTGTCAAATGAACAGGTTTCCACTACTAAAGCTGCTGTGGCTATGAAAGCAGAACTAGAAATTGCCAGAACCATCTAAATCAATGAAAGTCTACTGCTCAATAAACCTGAACATGTGTTACTACATTATCTTTCCAGAGACAAGGGCTATAAGATTGTCACACTGCCAGTGGCGTGTTTCTTTTTGTGTGGTGTGAGAGCCCAGAGTGGGCAGCACGGCAGCAGACTGCCTTCCCACGACAACTTGAGCAACATTTCCAGCCATCTCTTCATCTTCCAGATCCCTCCTGCTTCAGAAAGCTCTTCACAGCCTTAGACCTCCTAAGGAAGCCTGCATGCCTGTTTTTCATTGACTTTGGTTGCTACCATAGCTATTATTTATCAGTCAGTGTTTCGGATGGGGAACCAGCAGTCTTGTTTGTCTGGCCGAGGTTCTGGTCTCCGTGCCTGCTGATCCCCAACATGGTGCCAGCCCATTTATTGAGAATTACATGGCAGGAACAAATTCTCTTCTTCTCTAGCCATGTTGGCTGTCCAGGTCCTTGTCTGCCGTAAGGATGAGGAACTGTCAGGTTCCAGCTCCAAAA
Organism: Melanocharis versteri; assembly: GCA_013397845.1. Taxonomy (NCBI): domain Eukaryota; kingdom Metazoa; phylum Chordata; class Aves; order Passeriformes; family Melanocharitidae; genus Melanocharis; species Melanocharis versteri. Next base: position 176,495 of record VZTG01003310.1, on the reverse strand, counting down.
ATCCTTCCTGCTCCCTCCCCTGTGCTGCAGCCCACGCTGGCCTAGTTTTGAATCATGCTGGAAAATGGATATAAGCAGCTAAAATTTCCTTCCTGTTTAAGGCAATATGCCCTTTCTAATATTAATATCTAGAGGATCCCCAGATCTTTAGCAATTTAATAAATCCAGATGAGTACTAAAAAATAGCAAGGATTGACAGGCCCTCTAATAATTATGATGAAAAATAAGTGAAAATGCCTGTTAAAATTTTGCCAAGAAACTATTTTTGTCCTCAGGCAACATTTTGTTAGTCTGCTTGCACGCCTCAGTGTTTTCTTCCAAGCTGGCTATATAGTTCTATAGATATAACAATACATATGCATGTAAGCATTATCTATGTATTTCTTGTTTGCCAAACCTGAAGTAATTTACGTAATTATACACATAATGTATTTTATCCAAATACACAAAGAATATTTTTTTTCTAAATGCCACTTAGTATCTGGATTTAACTTAAACCACTACTTAGTCTATCTTCCTTAATAGGATACTAAAAAGGAATTTTATGACAACATTATCAGTAGCATTTTGCTGATAATTAGAATAACAATAATAATACTGAGATATTTTTTCAGTAATAATGGTGTTATTAATGAGATTTTTATGAAAGACAGACTTCTTTAGTATAATTATGAAAATTGATCTTTTTCATTTTACTTATTCACTGAAATCAGATAAGTGGCTTAACTACATGTATTATTTCTAATAAATATTCAAAAGAATGCATTTAAACAAGGCACCTCATTCTATTCTTGCTCATATTCCTTGCATTTAAATAAAAGTGTAATTGCTCTGCTTTTTTAAACTGCTAGTTTGGATTAGCTGTCTAACCTGTACAGTGTAGCTGTTTTCTGTTTGCATTTTTAATAGCTTTATTACCATTTGGTGAAGCCTTAATTTCTCACTCCCTTGAAGAGTCCTGCCTTTAAGTCAGCTCTACAATTTAACCAGCAATAATCTGTCAAGATAAGATAAAGACCTGCACCAGATGAAATGCAGTATTTTTGTGTAGCATTCTGTCATTGTTAAAGGAAAGATCTGAGTATGTCAAAATGTAACACCTGAAAGTTTAATAAACTTTGTAGCATAATTTTACAGTTCACATTTTAAAATAAATTGTTCTAGAATACATTAGCTTGTTCACCAGTGAAATCAGTTAAATATCTATATAAATATGTTTGGGTGAAGGGAGCCAGCAGTTTCTCAACAAGGATAAAAGTTCTTTCAGTTTTCAAGCCTCAGATTAAGTCACTTCTGAAAATCCTTGCTTCAATTCAGTTCTATTAACTCTGCAGTTTCCCCGCAGTTCCTTCATAATATTTGGCCTCAACATCACTGCAGAGGTTCATTCAATATTACAAACATTCTTTTTTTCAGAGTTGCTAATACTGAGGCAATTGAAGTGAAATGTACTTAACTCCTCACTTTCAGGACTTGTGCTGGTCTTCAAGTATTCCTGTTTCTTTTCGCATTTCTCTTTCACTTATTCATGCAGGTAATTTTTTTTTTTTTAAATTATGTGAAGATGAGGTCCTAAATCCATGTTAGTGTTAAATAGTAACTGAATCGTGTCAGGTATGTATGAAGTAATATACATACAGGACAGAAGAGTGAAGACTGAGTTTCTCAGTTCTACCTTAGCCAAACTTGCTCTTCCACGTGCAGATGGACATTAATGCATTTCATCTTACCAGGCATATTCAATGCAAATGGCAGAAGCGTGGGGTCTGTGAGCTGCTCCTGGGTCTGTGAGAGTAGATACGGGATCAGGTACGTGGCTGGGGAGGGAAAACCAGAGCACTGTGCATGGAACGTTTTGGGCAGCCTTCTGTTCAAATCCTGCACCCCTCTCCTCTCTGGGCAGCTTGGACTCGGCTGTGGTCTTTCTCTGCTCAGCCCAGGAATGGAGGCTCCCCAGGAAGGGACTGTTCTGTATTGCTCACACGAGACAAGCCCATACAGTGTGGCCTTTCCAGGAAGCCTTAGGATTTCACACCCAATATTTTAGATATATATCTATTTTTAGTAACTGAAATCTTATGAATACTTTTTCCTTTTTCTTTCCCCCTTAAATAAAATCTGCATTAACTAAAAAGCCAGTACTAGTATCTGTTTGCAGGCATTGAGCTCAGCTCACTTCTTGGCCTCAAGCTGTTGTCTCTTTCCACAACGACCATTCCTCCCCTCTGACGTTGGGTTAAACTTTCCCAGGGCAGCTTTGCTAAAACATAGACTTCCATGAATCGGTTCCATTTTGATGAATCACCATTTTGAAGTGAAAAATATCTGATTTGATGCCAAATTCACCCGTCTGTTTAACTGCAGTGTTCCATCTTCCTGAGCTAGCGTTTGGAGGGCTCTGAAGGTTTGGCACCATAGATCCTGTATTAATTGCAAATACCATAGTACAGTGTATTTTCATTTCTCACAGCCAGTGATTTAGGTACTGCAGAAGCATCATTGAATAGACTTTGATTTATGAGAATCAGGCCCAAGACTGCGAAGGTTGTTCATAATTTAGCTCTACTTTGACATAAACTTGGTGATTCTGAGGGCCTTGGTTGTTAGTTATGAGAAAAAGAATCTGATTTTCAGAACAAACAGGGAAGATAGTTCTGCAATAAAAACATCTACTGTGTGATTCATGAAACACACTGCTGCCAGAAATTCTGTTCAGTTTTGAGGCTAAGGCCATAGGACTGTTCTGTGTTACTCAAATGAAAAAGGCCCATGCAATGTGGCCTTTCCAGAAAAAGCACTGAGATACAAACCTCACATTTAAGAAATAGGAGCACTGAAAATTAGGCTCCGAAGTCCGTTGTAAAGGTCTTAAAAATATTTGTGCCTTAAGAAGTATTTACCAGTGGTTGCTAATTCATGGCAACCATGGAAGGTAGCTCAGAGATAGTCATTATCCTTACCCAATAAACAGCAGTTCCTTTTCTGCATGGATGTTTGGGAATTGAAAACGGGAATAAAGGCAGCTCATGAGCAATGTCACAACCCAATAGCCTACAAAAAATCATGGGAGAGCCTGCAGTGGGCACAACACTTAACACGTGCTGGTTGTCTGTCGGAGACACACTTGCTCCAAGAAAAATCTCCATTGAACAAAGCATGTAATCATATTCCCAAGTCCATACTTGTGCTTAGGGCCTGATCTGCGTCTGAAGGACTTTTTGGAACTGCAAGCTGACATTCCTGTGCTTTGACTCCTGCTGGGTGATACAGTTTAGAGCAGGGGAAAGGGTTCTTTGGCAGCTCAGTTATATCAGCTCACAAGAGTACAAAACACATGGGGGCAAAAGAGCTTGTCTGCCAGCATCAGGGGCCAGGAGATCAGCACTTCTTGCGTGGAGGCTTGAAGCTGTGTAAGATGTCCCCTCTTACTGCCATGCAGCAGTACTGTGCGGAGGTGCTGATCCCTGACCGTGGTGGGAGGTTACTGCTCCAGCAGCTCCGGCTGTGTGAACAATCCTGTGAAGCACTCTGGCAGAAAGCAGCCGGGTTACTGCCAGCTGCCCAGCTCATCCAGGCTAACCCAGGCAGCTCTGCCCACACAGCAGCAACAACAGTGACCTCCAGGAACAGGTTGGTGACACCTGCCTCTGACACAGCTCTTTCCACAGCAGTTATTGGCTTTTAACCTGATTATCTTTTTACAGTCTGAAGTGAGTCATAGATGTAAACATCCCTTCCTATTAGCAGCCCAAGCCTACGCTGACCTGGAAAAGCATTTATATGAGCATGAACCAAGACAGAAGGAAGGGCAGGTAGAAGCTCCCTCTGAGCAGGAGAAATGGTGCACTTGACAGAGCTGAAGCCAACTGGACTCCAAACGTGCCTTAAAGCCTTCCTGAACTTCAGCCTGACAGATGCCATGTCAAACGGGTCTCAAAACAAGATCTCACATCCCATGTTTGTAACAACTCTCCACACCAAAACAAGCTGAGTTTAAGACTAGTCCATGTTGGAAACAGATGTTCCTTTGAGGTTAATGTAATGGACTCCGTGTTTCTGCTTCTCATGTAGTTTTTTATTTTTTAAGAAGTAGAAGTAGTACATCACATGTGTGTGATGTGAGACAGTGTGTCAATGAAAGGCATAAAAAATTATTCCAGCAAAAGGCTCTGACTGGAATAACAACAGAGAAGCCAAGGGGCTCATGGTTCTATAACAAGTTCATTCAGCAAATCACAAGGCAATGTGACAGCTGGAGTGAGGAAAGACTTGTGGCAATATTTTTTAAGAATTGCATGATGAAAAAATAATAATAAACATTAACAATGTTTTTTGGTTTTGTTTTTTTTTTCTCCTTTTTTCTTTCCCATGACATAAACAATGGTAGTCTGGTCATAAGCCAAAACCTGACAAAGGTCCAAGGTTGAAAAGGGCTTCTTTGAGCCTGTCTTCCTGGTATAATTACTGTAGGTTCAGAGGAACCAGATCTGGAGTGTTGTAAAACTCAACACAATGAACTTGACAGACAGCCAGATTTCTGTTTTCAGCCAGTTTAGGGTTACTATAATCTCATTATTATGCTTGAAAGACGACAAGTAATAGAATCTCAGGTAGCTGTTCTGTCTTTACTCAGCCGCATCTTCTCTTTTATGCCAATTTCCCTTGATTACCTGAACTAGTGAGGCTCGGTTTTCAACCACTTATCTTCCAGCAATAATCATCTGATCAGCCTTACAAGGTTCTCACTGCACTCAACGGTTTTAATGGGTCAAGCGTTAAATTAACCCTTTAACCATACCCCAGGAGAATACAAAACTTATTAAAAAACAATTTACTATTCAGTCATTGTTAACTTTGCAGACGAGAAGGAGTTCTTAAACAGATTTGCTTGTTGTTCCATCCACTCATACCTTGTTTTGCTGTATCTTTACCCTTACTAACACATGAAATTTTTTTAAATCTTCGTCTTAAGGAAACATTCTTCTGGTTTCTTGCTTTCACAGAAACATAAAATGAAGCCACAGGAAAAGCTGTATGTATCTTATGTTTTATTTTAAGGCAACTTCTCACAAAGGTTAAATTAATTTTTCCATGTATGGAAAAACATCTGCAAAAACATGATTCATGTCAGTCAATGCTGCATCTTGGGCAGAATTGTGAGAGTGGTGAAACTCTTATAGACCCATATATATGAGGGGAAGGGTTTGTAGCTCTGGAATGGGAGAGTATTTGTCCCAGCTACAGCAGGGAAACGGCCAAACAAGAGGTCATTTACTCGTGGAGATCTGTGTTGGTGTGTAGGGCAGTCAGCAGCTGTGATGCCACTCCCAGCTTCCGCAGAAAACTCTGGAGTCCCCTCTGGGAGGAGGCTGGAGGCAGGAGCCCAACAATGTTCTCTGGCTTTATACTTCCTAAGGATAGTGTACAGCTGACAGAAATGTGTCTTCTGCCTTAACTCATCCCAAAGTTGGGGAAACCAAGGGATGTGTGAGAGGAGGTGGCTCTGAAGAAGTAGCCTTGCCAAAGCTCTCCTCAGAGTAGGTCTGCAGGTCAGGGAATAACACCATGAGGAGGGGCTTGAACAAAAGGCAAGTAGCATCAGTGGTTTTACTAGACCTTAGTTTGATTGCAGAACTAGGGATCCCTGCACACAACAATGGCTTTGGCAGAGCAGGCTATCATTCCACAATACAGCAAACTCTCAGCAAAGATCCAACAGCAAAAAAGAGATAAGAATAGAAATATTTCATGCAAACCAGGGTGAGAAACAACCTCAATTTACTAGTTATTATGAATTAAGGGCATTATACATCCCAGTGCTACTTCTTACAACACACAGTAGAGAAGCCCAGGGTGTAGATCCACCTTTGCTATCTTCAATCATTTCTCACTCACACAAAATTCTCACTGCTCTTCACAGGGGTGTTGCCAGGAAATTACTTGAATGAAAGACGGAATTTTTTACAGAGACATCTCATTCAACGTTTTCATCACATTTAGTTTGTACAATCCCATCTGATCTTTGATGACAATTGGAACTGCTTAAGGGGCTTTACTAGCTCAGGTTAGTAGTCATCAAAGGAATATCAGGACTATAAAATCTGCTGTGCATGTTAGTCATTACATGTCTGTATAGAAATAATGTGGTGATTTCAGTCTGTTTATAATATATCGGTCCTTTACAGTGCATGAATGGAAAGAAAGAAGACACAGTGCTTAAACATCAGATGATGTAATGATTTTGGGTACATGGGCTTTCAAGAGGCTTTCTAAGAGGAACCTCCAGGCCCTTACACAGAAGAGGGATGGGCCAGTGACAAGGACATTGAGCACAAGCATCCTGCTGGGCAGAGCACTGCCAAGAGTCAGCCAAGAGAAACACCAGAAAGAGAAACACATCTTGGGGCTCAGCCATCTGCAGAACTTCAGGATCTTACTGTGGTCTGCAGTGAAGGTGCCTTGTCTTCAAAGAACTCCCATGGTGTGGCATGTTTCTCATGAAAGGGTTATCCTATTCTACTCATCACTGCTTCTTTTCAAAGCACAGACATTAGAAAAAACATCATTCCTACTGAGCAGCATCTTCCCCCAGGACAACAAGTGTCAGGGTTCAGTGACTCCTCCACCCTGCAAGTTTTTAGTCTCAGATCTCCTCTCTACGAATTTTGGAATCACTAGTCAACAAACAAATATTCTTCAAGCAGAAAAAGTTCTGTCAAGAGATATTTTCCCCCAGTAATTACTAAAAGAATGTGTATGTCTGGTACTTTACGTGTGAGTGGTGTTTGGGAGTTGCATCTTTAGTCACTTTCTGTGCAAATTCTACTGAGAAGTGCCTGAGACCAACCAATATTGTATATATATCAAAGATGGGATTTCCCTGAAGAAAAACAACAATGGAAATATAAAATTAGATGTTTTCTTAAAAAAAGAAGGCACAATGACGAATTACCACAAATGAAAATAAAAAGAAAGGGCAAGATTCACTTTCCAAACACAGGCACACAATGTCAGTTGAAGGCATTTTCCCTAGTCTTTGATCAACCACTTTAGAAGCCAGTGTCAGATGTTGGCAGACATGTTAGAAAGCCTCTGAGTTACCTATGGAAGAGCAGATGAGGCAACTAAATACGTACCTTGTGTGCCTAAAATAACTAAACATTTCTGTAAAGGCAACTGAATCCCACACCTTGAATGATTTGCCTTTGATACCAGAGATGTATATTTTTAAAATATTAAATTATTACCTTTTTGTTTTCCCATCAGTTTCCATCTGAGAAAAAAAACCCTGTTTCCTCTTCATCATCCTCTGCCTTCAGTTGTATTTCTGCAGATCCTCCTACAAATAAATGAGCACATTTCTGTAAGATCAGCAGGGAGTAGATGTTTTTACGGAGTCCACATCTGTATTTGAAAAAAAAAAGGAAAAGAGTAATGTGAAATTCAAACTAGCTCTGACAACAAATAGGATCTGTTTAAATTTGAAAGGAAAACCAGATAATTTCCATTTATGGAAATGGACATATGAATTATCAATAAAGAGAAAGGGCAGATTTGGGACAAAATAAAGCAAAAGAGGAAAATGCTGCAGTCTACAGACCTTTATCAATGGATGTTTAGCCCTGGGGAAGATGGAGTGAGACTAGCCCGGGGGAGAAGGACTCGGGGGTGTTCGTGGAAGAGAAGCTCAATATGACTTGGCAGTGCACACTCACAACTCAAAATCCAGCTGCATCCTGGGCTGTGTTGAAGAGGTGTGGCCAGTCGGGAGAGGGAGGCTCTGCTCCAGTGAGACCCCACCTGGAGTGATGCATCCAGCACTGATGCCCCCAACACAAGATCTCAACCTGTTGGAATCAGTCCAGAGGAGGCCACTAAGATGATCAAAGGCAGGCTGGGAGACTTGGGATTGTTCAGCCTGGAGAAGAGAAGGCCCCAGGAAGATGCTGTAGCAGCCTCCATCCAGTAAAGCCCTAAGAGAGCTTACGAGAAGGCCACAGAGAGACTTTTTATGAGGGCATGTAGTGATAGGACAAGGGGAATGGCTTTAAACTGAAGAAGGGTAGGTTTAGATTAGGTATTATGAAAAAATTTTTTACTCTAATGGAGGTGAGACACTGGAACAGGTTGTCCAGAGTAGTCACGGATGCCCCATCCCCTGATGTGTTCAAGGCCAGGCTGGATGAGGCTCCAGGCAACCTGGTCTAGTGGAATATTCCCTGTCCACAGCAGGGGGGTTAGAACTAGATGATCCTTAAGGTCCCTTACAACCCAAACCATTCTATGATTCTATGTTTCTGAACAGCCACACTTCGATATAATGGGGTGATAGACAAAAATAATGTGCAACTTCTCCTCAACGGGCTAATGCTTTTCCAAGCTTTCTGGAAGATTCCTGGGAGCATCTTACCCGATGTGTATGCCTTGTATTCATCTGACCCAAAGACTCCTTTTGCAGACAACTGGAAAAGACACATCTAGGGACTATTTTCTCTGAATAATTTTAAACACCTATTTTGAAGACGTGCTTTTGAGATAACCTGTGCCCACGAAGATTGTGGAAAAGGGAGAAAGTCACAAAATATTTGTAGGTCCTTGGTCACGTTAAACTGCACAATTAGCAACGTGTCAAGCCCATTCAAAATGCCCTTTCAGTCGTAGAATCAAAGAATAGTTTTGATTGGAAGGGACCTCTACAGTCCAATCCCCTGCAATGAACAGGAACATCTTCAACTTGATCAGGTAGCTCAGAGCCCCATTCAACCTGACCCTGGATGTTTCCAGGGATAGGGCATCCACCATCCCTCTGGGCAACCTCTGTCTATGTTTTCCATCCTCAATGTCAGAGTCTGTTTTTCAGTAAAATTTCCAGGTAGACCTAATGCTCTCTTGGAAGACCATTGAGTCCATTCAGTTCCCCAAAAGGCATAAAGTACCTGAAACTTGTCAAATACAAGATTCTTCTCCAAAGAATACCACAGTATAGCTCTGCACCAACTTGGGGTTAAAGGCCAGCATCTTATTTCCTTTAGCTCAAACAAAGTTCCCTGTAATTTAAGGGAAATGGCCTGTAGTTAAGGATAAAAAAAATGGCAGTAAGCAGTACCCAAAAGCTACACTAAAAAGTGCTCCTGAAGAAGCAGTGATTTTCTAGTATACAGAGTGGCTACATTATAATACCTAAAATGGAATCAGTGCAAAATCTTGGCAATTTTAAAGGGTTATCAAAATAAAAATGCATTACAGTAGACAGTCTGCAACTCGGGCATTGTATTTCTGCTTTTTAAAACTAATTGTCTGCTTTATGCACACACAGAACTTTATCAAACTGAAAAGGCTTTCTATAAGTCAACAGTGTTTCTTATGTTTTCAAATGGCACTTACCTACATAAATATATTGTAATTCACCTTGAAAAGCAAAAATGGATTAAAGCAAGGGGTTTTTTTTTCAATTTTATTAAATCTTTCCATTGTTAAGACAAAGCTTTTAGGGATGAATAACCTGAAAATAAAAAAAATATGAACAGAAAAATAATTTTTATGAGTGAGGCTGATGATAAATTCCAGTCTAATTACTGGGCTCCCACAAAGTTCAAGTCTTGAAAAAATTGGATGAATTTGTGAGTGAGAAGACAGATTTCAATCTATTGTATGCAGTATTTGTATGATGAACACAGAGATATTGTATGGACAGGCAAAACCAAGGAGTGAAACTTGGCCCAACTGAAGTTAGAGCATTATTTCCAAAGCATCACTTCTCATATCAAATGTAAACTCCCTGAAAGTCGGCTTTCCAGACTAAACTACATGGCTAAGATGTTTCTATAACAAAAGGCCCTTGAAGGGCAATTAAACTCTTCCCTAGGTTGGGGTCTAAAACAGATAGCTCTGTTTCTCTCCACTGGTTCTAGCAGACATCTGGACAGGCTTAGGACAGACATCTAGACACCTGGCTCAGGTTGTCCATCTAGATGGCTGAAGACAGATGAGACAAAGCCTGCTGCCCATGAGGGTACCATTTGCTATTAAAGTAATGTGAGTAGACAACAATTTCAAAAGCTCGCAGTGGAAGTTGGTCCTTTGTTGGATGATGTTGGATTCTTTCTATGTGTTTGGTAGTTTATTACAAACTTTAATGAATTAAAGAAAACTCTACACAACCTTCACATGTTCTGCCAGACACAAATACCCAATGACTCTACTCACGGAGAGGTGGCAGTAGAGAAAATAGATGGAGTTTTGCCTAGACTTTAAATATGCTATTCCTTATTAAAACTCTACCAGGCAGTGAACTAAGGAGATGAATCATTGTTGTGGGACACAGGGATGTCTGCTCCACTCTTGCTTCTCCTGCTGACCTCCTGTGTGGCCTTGGGCAAACTGCTCCACCATCTGTTTCTCCACCCTCCTTTGTCTGTGCAGGGGATGGCTACAGGCCATTTTGCAGTCAGATGGGAACCAGCTGTCTCCATGCCCTGACCCAAAATGGCATGACCAAGATGCTGTGGTGCCAAGTCTGAGGTAACATACCTAGGACCTCAGAAACACCCTCCAGCTCCGACTTTGTGCTTTGTTCGACATGGTGAAACTGCTTCTGCTCAGCTCCTGTCACTGGCAGAGCACAAGTCCAGGTAGACATATCCATGGACTGAAAGCACCTGCTCCCTCGTGTCTTTTCTTCTGTGAGTGTAGACCAGGCAGCACAAAGGGAGCTGTAAACTCTGCCCTAGAGATTTATAGCACTGACTGCCTGTGTATCTGTCTGGCCAGCCATTCAGTTCATGCACTCACAGGGTAAAGATGGTGGCATTTCTAATTATTGCTTGACTTCCACAGAGAACAAAATAAGGTTTTAAGCAAATATAGAGATAAAATTTAAAGTAATAATATGAATGGAACTGGTGTGTGTATGTGTATGTATACCTCTGTAGGTATCTGTGTGCATTTACACAATGTATTTAACCCTGTTTCCTGAAGTGATAAAACGGGAAATTTCCTGCCCCTGTCTTTCCCTACACCGCTGCTTTCACTTATAGATTTTGGTTCATTCAAGGAATACAACCATTTTGTCTTCGAAATTAGTGAGTTACTTACTACCCAGAATGAAACCGTCGCAGAGGTATTGGAGCCCAAAGCACTGCTACGAATTGATTCTTAATATACAGGAATTCTGTGCTTCTCAGCTATTTCTTCAACTAGCTGGAAATGTTCTTAGAAATAAAGAACCAGCATAACCTAAAATCCACTAATCGTAGAGGAGTAGCCAACCATTTTACTGCAATGACTGTGCACTCACACACCACATTGCAGGCTAACAGGCTTTCAACATGATTTCAAACACTCAGAAGAGTGTGAAAAGAATTCTGCTGGGGAAGATCCACAGACATTGCATAAACTGGTCCTTAAACCTTAACAAAACTTCTGGTGGGGAAGATGCTCTATATCTCTTTCCAGCAGAGCATGATGCATTACCCAGTACCACCAAGCAGATGCCCTCAGGTGTGACCTCCCAGCAACAAGTTTCTCTTTGGGGCATGAGGGAGGTTTTAGGTAGGAAAGCTTGTCCAGCTCTCTGAGCAGAAAAAAGCTCATTGGTCTCCTCTATCAGCCTGCCCAAAGCTCCTGATTCTGGTGGTTCACACAGTTGCAGCATGGCTGATATAAAAGCCAAAGTGGGTTCCTCTTGTGTGTGGTACACCAGACTGGTTGCTGATGTGGCAGGCTTAGAACTGAGATGAGAGTTTGTGGAGAAAAGGACAGGAATTTCTTCAGCTTGAAATACAGGGTGAAGTTTTGAAAATCCATCCTTTGGGTCTGCAACAAGACCTGTTCAGTTCTGGCTCAACCCTGCTATTATGAATATTCATAATCTCCAAAACCATGCTTGTTTAATGACTGGGCTTGAATCTAGGGCCTGTAAAAGCAAGTGTGTGCCACAGCTTGATCTGAGGCTCCATACTGACGGATGTAACAAATGCATGTAATTCATGTTGCTGTCATTGGTCTAAATGCCAAACTCCAACATTGCTCATTCTTTCCCTTGAAAATATCTGCAGAGGAATTATTGAAAGCAAGGAGTGAATCACTCTTTCCCACAATACCATTCCTATTGCATTTGTCCAAGATAATCCAGAAAATGTGTGGAGTTTGGCTTCTTTTCCTTTCAAAGTCTCAGCCCCTTCTTTCTGCCCACACAACAGACAGGCTACATCTCTACCTCAGCTCTGGGGCCCAGGAATATGTACTGGACAAACCTTCAGTATTGGCAGTCAGGACACCCTGATGTAAAGTTCTCCCTTTGGAGAGTGAGGTGTTTTCCTCCAGCACAGGGGAGAGCATCAGAGGGTATGTGTGCAAATTTAGCACAGCCACAGATCAGTCAGGCACGTGTCGACTATATGGCACGGATGGAGAAGAGACACTACAAGGCAAGTAAGGGACAGAAACTGTAGCTCTGCCTGCCCTGAGGTCTGGAGGAGTGGGAGAACACAGACAAGCAAGCTGTAATCCAGCTTCAAAAAGCAGCAGAGGCTCAGCAGCATGAACCCAGTGATATTGTGACATCATCACCACCACAAACTACAAGATTAAAGCAAAGTACATCAATGTAAGAAGCCTGGGCACAATCCAGACATTCCTGTGGCATGAGCCCTGCACAGAGAAAAAACACTTTGCAGAGATTAGGTTGAGTGGTAAGGGAAGTACTCCTCTTGCCTACTCCCCTGCATCCCTTCTAGAGAAGGAGTTTTGTTCCAGGAACAACCCAACGCTCCTAGGTAGTAAACAGGGCTACAACAAGATCCACCCCATTTTGGAGCAGATCTTCCTTTCTTTCCAAGGGGCTACAAAGGATTTGCAACAGCAAAAAGCTGAGGGAACAGGTCTCCTCTGATCAGCTGTGACCTGCCCATCAACTGGGCACCACATCTTTACTCCCATCCAGCTGACCAGAGGCTGTTTTGCCTTCACATGTTGCTGACGGAGTGCTCTGCAGGACTTCATACGGGAGCTGTGGTGACACCTGAGGCGATCAAAAAGTTGAGGAGATAAATCATTCAGCTAGTCAGCTTTCCCACCATAGGCAAGATTTGTCTTCCTTTGCAGCTGGTCTTGCAAATTCTAGTTGTTAGGAAATGAAAGACATGAGCAAAGCCTGCTGAGCTGGATGGTTTTGTCATTGCTCCCCTTCCTCAAACTTAAGTTGCTGTGGTGATGTAAATACTTACCCTTGCTTGGATAGGCCAGCACTAAAAGAAACCTAAAGTCCTGTAAGAGTTAGACTTACAAGCTATAACCATTCAACAAAAAGTCATGTATGCCACTTTTGTAGGGCTGCTCCCACTTTCCCTGTCAGGAAAAGAAAGGCTTTGCAAAGTTTACTCACCACCTCCTCCATTTCCTATCAAAACTTTGTTGTGGTAAAAACGTGGGTTGTCATTCATACAGGCTTATTCTTGCAAAATTTACTTTTCAGAAATCAAATTTCATATAAAAAAACCCCAACCCCAAAACCAAGAAACCACCACTACTAACAAAAAAGAATATTATTGAGCTTTCCAATAGAGATGTGGGATTTTACAGCTTTCAGAGCAACATTTCCACACACCATAAATTTATTTGGAAAATAAATCCATCTTTTTTTGAAATAGTTAATTACCTTGGTAGAGGAAACAAATGAAATAAAAGATTTATGGATCCCTCTTTCTCATGGGGAAGGAGAAAGTGATCTGTTTGCAGGAGTTATATTTTCAGGCACTTTGCTGAGACACCCCAACCCCCCTCGGTTGCTGACTGTAAAATAAGAAAACTATTACCCAGCTGGGGTAACAATAGGCTCCCACAGTGCTTTTCTGCTCAGCCCGCAGCTGCCAGTGAAAGTGGAAACTACAGCAGCAGGATAACATTCTTTTCTTACAGCCTGTTTCTATGGGCAAGGAGCCCTCCCACTGCTTCAATGTATTTTCTATGCAAAACTGTAGAAGAAGTGACATTTTAAAAGTTTTGACCTTTGTTTTTTTCCCCTCCCCCCCATTTTTTTTTTTTGCATGAACCAAGGCATAAATTTTTTAAGCCATCTGACAGGGTGTGTGTTAGGAACAGCAATAGCCATTACTATAATAACAAAATGTTTCGAAATTTGAAAATTCTATATTGTGTGCAGCATACTGGTAACCTTTCTGGAGAAAAAAATAGTGATGAGAGATACAGAACTCTTCTGGTTATTGTCACAAGCAAACAGATGATTGTGGCAGATCTCATACACCTTTGCAAAATAGTGTCACTAAATGCCACCTTTTCATTTTCTAATTTCATATTTTAAGGCTAAATTTTCAAAGGATTTTGCAGGCAAATATTTTTCCCCATCCCCCTTCAAGCAAAAAGAAATAGCCAATTTTATTAAAATTGCCTTTAAAAAAGGTGTTTACAAGAGAAAAATAGTGGACTGAATAATGCTAGTGAACAGTAGTAAATTAACTACATATACATATATCCAAATTATATGAGTCTAATCCAATAAAAAATTGTCATAGTTTCCAATTAGTTTACTAATACAACAAAAAAACCCCAAACTCCTACTAGTTAAAATGTAAAATAACACACTAAATATCAGGAAATTATAAAGGATGTTAGTGATGTAAAACATATTTTCCAGAACACAAGCGAAATAAATTAAAACTGTTCAAGCGAGATGGGGAGGGGGAAGGGATGCCCACGAGCCATTGAAGTGAATGCAGAACGGATTCTAAGAAGCCTGGCAGGTTAATCCATGTGAGAGTCTTCCATTTGCCACCAATTCCCTCTTGCTAGCTGCCACTGCTATTACCAGCTCACCCTCCTGCTCACCAGGGGCACTGGCCCTGCTGCTGGTACATCTGTGTCTCTCTCTCTCCAGTTCTGACCCCACATTCTTTTCATACCCAGGCCTCTTCCCATCACACGTTGAAACCAGTGGAAATTTGACCAGTGCAAATGATGACAAACATGCCTATAGGGCAGCAGAGTTCTGAAACAATCAGTTTTAAAAGCTGTTTTAAAATTCATTAAGATTTGGAGGAGAAAGTAGAAAAATCCCACATTATAAACTGGTGGCTCCACTGGTGGATTGATAAAGAGCCATAAAGACTTCTAGGTAACCTGAGTCCTCCATCAGAACAAGATAAAATCATCTCTCACTCTACAACACACACACACTGTAACCAAATCCATCATTAGCAAACTACATCATTCATCATTAGGCAAGAATCTACTATAAATTACAATGGGTCCATTAAAAGATTGGGAAACCAAACAAAAAAAAAGCGCAAAAGCAAAGGAAAAAAAAAAGCTCTCCCAGGAGGGTCTGTGTCAAGACAGAAAATTCTTTCAAATCCCCTTGATCTGTGCCTGAGACTCTATAAACTCCTAGTACACCCCTTGAATTTCACATCCTGTACAAGCCATCTCCAGGTAAACAGGGCAAAGAGGGACCTAATTACTACCCAAGCTGTATGGCTTTTTGTTTCCCTGGGCAGAACATGCCCAGTAGATTTTCAAACCCAAAGTTGCTCTTTCTGGTGTGTGAATCAACAGCTTAAAAAAAGCGTTCAGAAAGGTTTCCATGGCAAGCCTGCCACCAGGAAGCCGGGGACCAGCGATAGTTCTAGGGAAGTCACCAGGGTACCTGCACCTTTTCTGAGGGCTCCTCAAAAGTCGGGGCACAGAGCTCTGGAGTAGCTCCCAGACCCTGCACCCAGGGAAGGTGGTCTCCTGCCCTGGTGGGGGTGCAACCAAGTCAAACCAAGTTATCATTTCGAAAGTGTGTCTCTCGTCATCTGCTGTATTAATAGTTATTTGCAGGTTTCCTGGGTTCTTTGCTGCAATATGTGGGTGCAGGCAGAAGAATTCTAAAGGATTTTTAGGTTGATAGTGCTTCCATTATTCAGGACAATGTGCTATCCAAGGCAGGCAGCTATTTGGGATAAATAGCCTATCCCCATTTGTCCAAAATAGCCAAATGTCTGGCATGAGTCATGCCAAACAGGCAGCTGCTCGGCAGGAGTGTAGTACTGGCATACTAAAAAGCAGAAGATATTGAAGGGGGCAGAGAGAGCTAAAGGTGGCACCAGTGTATAGTGACAGAAGGTTTGTGGGGTCAGTAACGCACAGCTATCACACTCGCTAAAACTGTCTGACAACACCATCATAAATGGCAGCGTTTGTCTGCAGTTTGTGCACAACAGTTTCTAAGACACCATTCATCTCCTTAACGCTATAGACAGACAATAAATGAATATCTTAGAGGCCACTGTGTGGGAGGTGATGGCAGGTAGTAACTCTGGAGCACACATATTGCAAGTGTGATATCACCGTCAGCATGGAAAGGACAGTTTTGGGAAATGGTGCCTTCAGCAAGTGTGCTTCTCTGTGATTTGCATAGCACAGGGCATTTCCGCAGCTGTCTGAGATGGATTCCTGAGAAGCAATGGCTTTCACGAGGAGCAGCACGGATATCACAGGCAGGTACACGAATAAATTTACAGATGAGTGAAGGTATCTGTGTCCTTAGCTGGCTCCCAGGTAAAGTCTTGTACGTGCAGACTTGTGAGCACTGTACATACCCCTGCCGTGTGCAGGCACCCTCCTGTCCTTTCCAGGCTGTGAAGTCCCTTCCTCCCTCAGCATTGCCTAAGTACTGATAATTTATGCAGCAGATACTCCTGTGAAGTAGGTAATGAAATTCATTTCGCAGAGAGAGAAACTGAAGCTGTAAAATTTGTGCAATACCCAACATGGTAAAGAAAGCAGGGGACAAAGGCCTGAATGAAAACAGTTACTGAGGAAGTCTTCTATGACAAGAGTGTCCTTTGTCACAGTCACCACGCTGCAAGCTCAGCAGGTGTCATTTCAAATTCAGTATCTTGGCCATCTACTTGTCTTTAAAAATAAATGAAAACAGTCCCTGGCATGTAGTAAACTTCTTGCCAGACTTTGGAATTCTCTAGCTTACATTGTCTTTAGCACATTTATGTGCCAAAAAAAATAAAAAACGAAACTGGGTAAATGTGTAGTTAGTCATGCTTGTAAAAATGTCAACGCTGTCAAAAATATTTGTGTGAAAATCATAAACAAAATCTGCTGCCATGAGAAGTTTTTTGGTTCTTAATTATGGGACAAAATGACTTCTTTTTCATGAAGACTTAAAAAAAAGAGAGCTAACGATGTGATGGAAATATTGGCACAATCGTGACTCAGCTGCTTCCCTGGGGTAATAAAGTTGCTCCCAGAAAGAAGAGGATTATGATCTTCACAGAGTACCTTAAAAATCCAGCTAGTATGCCAGGCTGGCTTAGCAGGTTCCTAATAGGATGTGCAATCTTGCACCTCTAAGCATGTTTGGAAGGTTTCAGGTGCTTAAAGGCAAGAGAGGGTTGCTTAGCAGTGCTTTACTTGGCATTTTTGAGTGGATTTCGAGAACTACAACTCTCAGATTTGCACACTCGCTTATAGAGGCTGGATAAGCATATTTTATAACCTAAAAAAATAAACAAAAGCTGTAGGTCACCAGACCAAATCATGTAGGTCAGTGGAGAGGAATACCTATAGCTATCGCGAGGTTTGTGTTCACTGACCTGTGGGAACAGTTGGTGGTCCCACTCCATTTCTGAGGGACAGATGTTCTCACCCGCACGCTACCACAGGTGGCAATGCTGGGGTCAGCAGACCCCATGGGCACATCCCAGGAATGAACCCCCACAGAGAGGGTTCACTGGGGCCAGGTACTCTGACAGGTCCTCTGGAGAAGTTGTACTCTCTTCCCCCTCTCTTTGCAACTTTGTAAAAGCGGACTCACACTCTTACAACTTGTGGTTAATTGCTAAATTTTCACTGATAGCGAAGTCACAAGGGATGGAAGTGAGCATTCGACGGCTCAGTCATTTGGGAACTTAATTTTCAAACCTTGCAGTGAGTTCAGGCCTTGCTGTCTTCTCAGAACAGGATCATGCATGTTTGTGCAAGGCTGCAAAGTGTAAGACTCACAAACCAATATTGAAACAGACAGCCAGCCAAGCCATTTAAGATTTTCTTTATTATTAGGATGGTGAACATTGGAACAGGTTGCTCAGAGAGGTAGTAGAAGACCAAGCCCTGGAAATACTCAAGGCCTGATTGGATGGGACTCTGACTAACCTGGCTGAGTTGAAGATGTCCCTGTGTATTGCAAGGAAGTGGGAACTAGATGACTTTTAAAGGTTCCTTCCAACCCAAATCATTCAATAATTTCTCTTGTCCTGAGCAGCAAATATAGCTTGTTAAAATTAATGTCCAACTGTACTACTATGGCAGAAACTGGAGAAATTTCTCTGAAAAGTCTGTCACAAACACGGTACGGAGCAAGTTACAAGAAAGAAGCAAATTCCAAAAAGGGCTGCAGCAAATAATGCAACATTTCCTGCTGAGCTTTATGGTTCCAAGACCTTTTACAGAAATAGTTTCCCATCCTTCAATATCCCTGTGAGTTCAGTACCAATGTGCTATATGGCAAATGTAGAAGACTTCTTGAAACAAAATAAAAATTCATAACATCAATCTTGTATTACTCCATTCCATGTCAGTTGTTATCTTCTCTCTTCATAGAATTTCAGATTGCTGCTTGAAAAGGCAAGGGAAAACAATCTTATAGTTATACTCACTAGATTTATTCATGGGAGTTACATTATCCTATTTTATAATTGAAAATATCTGCATGGAATCAAGATACAATCAAAATTCATGTAATATTTTATGTATCAAAAACGGAATACAACTTGAAGCAGAAAAATATGACATCAGATGAACAAAGGCCATGTTGGCTCATTTCAGTCACATCTACCTTCTTTCCTCCAAAGCTCTCCTGAGAGACTTCAGGTACTTCTTCCTTGCTAGCCCATGAAAACAAGCTTTTACTGGAAGAATAAAAATGATCGGACTCTCTTATGCACTGTCTTTAAGGCTTACACTTAATCAGATAGAGGAATTTCTAAAATATTCCATGCTTCCTGAAAAAAAAGGCATAAAACAAGAACTGGATAAGTTTTTGCCATCCAGTATTGGTTTGTCTTGTGAAAAAAATTGCATTGTTTTAACCATAAATAAGAACAGATTTGCTACAGTGTTCGGTGAGCATGAGGACAACGGGAAAAGCAGATCAGGAATAAATGGATTAAGGGAAAGGCACTCTTCTAAGCAGAAGGGAAAAATATTGCCTGGAGAATATACTGAAATGTTGAGTAAAACAAGCAGCAGTCTGTAACCTGCCTTGCACAAAGGGCAGCAGGGAAATTAAAAGTATTCTCTACCTCTGGCTGTCCTTGCACAGGGAGAGGGAGGCCTTGAAAGCACTGTCTTCTTGTCAGGACTTTCACCAGGAGCTCTTCCCATCCTCTGTACCCCAGAGAGTCAGCAGGAGGATGCATTGTCATCAGGCCAGCACAGGACAAGCCTCTTATGGAATAAGGCAGCAAGACTGTCATGCTGAAAAATGCCATCCGCTTTCTGGCCTGCTCCTAAAACAGTACAAAAACACATTGCCAATGGCTCACACAAGGGAGCCTCAACAGGCATCAGAATATTTTGCGTCTCTAGGGAAATGGGCTCTTCCAAGGCCATCTATTTCCAAGGTTCCTAGAGCACAAAGACAAGCAAAGTGGGTTCTTTTGCATGAAAAGGAGTGTGAAGTTTGCCTCAGCCTTGTTGAGAGCATCATCAAAATTCAACCTAAGTCTGATAAACTGTCAAGGCTTGTTTTTTATGTACAGGCTCCCAGCTCACTCTCCTCAGGTTGTTGGGAGACAGAAGAGGGAAGCAGATACCCTTGGCTCTCTGAGATATCACTAAAATATTTCTGTAAAACCTTGCCTCCTTCCATCAGTTTTCTGGGACCCTGACCATCTTGGATCTTCCTTTCTTTGCTGCTTACATTTCACAGTCCACAAGTTGGGTCCCCTCTACTGGGCCTGAGCACAGTACAGTATCACAGGCATTACTAGTCCACACTGGTGCAAAGGATGAGCAGAGAAGATGTGTGAGATAGGACAACATGGAAGCGTTTCCTGATCGGAAGGGTCAAAGCCATCTCACTAGTCCATCCAGTTTCCTGGTGAGTCCACGAACGAGGCTGTTGCCCTTATCTTTCCCATTCTTCCATTGCTATCTCACATCCAGCCAGGATATGAGAATAGGTGCCTGGAGAGATAGTCAGTCTCTCTGCTGGATCTGAGTCCTACTAATGCAGCTCTCCCAGGGCAATCGTGCTACTCTTAAGTGTAGTTATCTGCCATTGTCCTGCCCACAGCTCTGAGAAGCTGTTGGAGTAGTCAACGGGATTGGATGAGATCTACCCAAAGGTATGGAGTGGGATGGTGAAAGAGCTCACCAGGCCACTGTTCAAAGTTTACCAGCAGTCCTGGCTAACTGGGGAGGTCCTGGTTGACTGGAGATTGACCAATGTGATGCCCATCTACAAGAAGAGCCAGGTGGAGGATTCTGGGAGCTACAACTCTCAGCCCAACCTCAGTGCCTGGGAGGGTCGTGGAGCAGATCATCCTGAGTGCATTCACACGCATGTGCAGGACAGCCAGTGGAATAGTGTGGCCAGCAGGACCAGGGCAGTGACCGTCCCCCTGTACTGGGCACTGGTGAGACCACACCTCAAATCCTGTGTTCGGTTCTGGGCCCCCACTGCAAGAAAGACACTGAGGGGCTGGATTGTATCCTGAGAAGGGCAACAGAGCTGGGGAAAGGTCTGGAGCACAAGTCTGATGAGCAGCAGCTGAGGAAGCTGTGGGTGTTCAGCCTGGAGAAAAGGAAGCTGAGTAGGGACCCTATCACTCTCTACAACCACCTGAAAGGAGGTTGTATTGAGATGAAGGCTGGTCTCTGTTCCCAAGCAACAAGCAGTAGGACAAGAGGAAATGGCCTCAAGTTGTGCCAGGGGTGGTTTAGATTGGATATTAGGAAAATATTCTTCAGGATTGTCAAGCACTGGAGCAGGCTGCCCAGGGAAGTGGTGGAGCCACCATCCCTGGAGGGATTTAAGATATGTAGACAGGGTGCTTAGGGGCATGGTTTAGTGGTGGACTTGTCAGCACTAGATTAACAGTTGGATCTGATGATCTTAAAAGTCCTTTTCAACCTAAGAAATTTCATTATTCTATTCTAACAGTTTCCAACTTTTCTTGGCTGTGTTACTGTCAAAGTGGATACATGAGATGCCTATACCTAATGCTAAGATTAAAATGAACTCTCAGCAGAAGAATTAAAATCTAAAATTAAAATGGTATGATTTTGTGATAATGTTGTAATCTGCCTCTTTGGAAATTCCTGAATCCCTGCTCTATTCAACAATGAATTTACTAAATTTAATTTATGTAAGGCACCATAATAATAGACACCAACAAAATCTAGTCATCTGCACCAAAGCTGTTTTGCTTTGCCTTTTCTTTGTTGTAATCCACGTGATCTATGGTAGCCGTCTAATTCAGGTTGAGCCAAATTACTGCCGGGAAGTGCTTACATCTTTCCACTGACTCTGACAGGGCAAAAGAAGAGGTGGACTAGTTCACGTCTGCCCTGTACATGTCTCGATTTCAGTCATTCATATATAAATTTATTTACTTAGTCCACCACAAGTGTCTCTATGCAGTTTAAGGGATTCCATTAAAACTGTGTCTTCACATATGGGGCAAACAACAAAGGTAAGGTGGTGAGTGAGTGGTGTGAAACTTTTCCAGAAACAGGTTCAAGCTCATTTCAGTAAATAGTTTTGGATTGAAATCAGCCTCAGACCAAAATGTAGAGATTGCTTGTTTGGCATAGCTTTCCCACAGTAAATAATAGATACAAAATTAGCTAGTGAGGGAGGAAGGGAAAAAAAATAAATCATTTGCTTTCACTTGCAAAGCCTTTAAAGCATTCAGAACAATATAAATCCTGAGACAGACAGAGACTGTCCTCTACAGATGGGCACTGGGCATCTGCAACAAAACACAATCATGACCCTACATATAAGTTTCTGTGAAGGGCCATTAGATGGGAGACAGCTCATTGTGTGCACATGTGCTTGGATGAGAAAAATGAGTCACTCCCAACTCTGGATCAAGCAGGTGATGTAAAGGATTGGCAGGGAGAATGATGCAGACAAAGGCTCTGCTTTCTGAAAAGCACTGAGTCACATCCTAGGAAAAAGCATAAAAAAAGAAAGCAAAACTGGATGCAGCGTTATCAGTTGAGAGTTGGGAGCAAGGATGAACACACCCACAGAGCATGTACACCTATATCAACCTAGAAGCCCAGACTATGTTTTGCAGTGTCTTCTGTAAGGTCTTAGGATTGAAACTTTGTCTGTTCAGCCGCAGTTCCATTAGGAGCAGTCTTTTTTGTAATTTCACATGTCAACACGACGTACAATTTTCTGGAATGACAAATTCTTCAGTAGTCACAGGGCTGGTAAGAAGTAGGCTACTGTTAAGGAGAGTCAGGTTCACCATTTTTCCAAAGTTTTGCTGTCTTTCTTAGCAATATTTCTAACTTGGTATCAGTGAAAGGATAACCAGGAGCTATGCCATTACATCTTTAATTTAAGAGATGCACTGTTACGAACATTCTAGGATCACAACAAGCTATTAACACAGTGAACTCTTAATTCCCCTACTATGTTTTACCTAAATTTTAGAACAACAGGAAGGCAAGCAGAATTTTTTAACTCTAGGCTGTGGGACAGCCGTAGTGGATCTGGCCTGCCTTTGTGTTAAGATGCAGGTATCCTGCTCTCCTCCCAACTACTTTTATTACCCCTACAGAACAGAACCCCTCTACTTACTATGGATAGTGGACATTAATACTGTTAATTTCACTGACTTAGAGGAATTCAGCTCACATTATAACATCTGTTTGTTGATTTTACTAACCCCTGTCCATTCACAAGATTGAAACAAAAAGCTGAAGACATCTAGGCTAGAGCAGGGGGATAGCCACTAGCTCTACCATCACCTTCCTGGATGTGGCAGGGCAGTAAACTTCAGTTAGCCCTTCAGGGGACTAGCTTCTGATATGAATAACAGATTCAGAAACCTGATTTCTGAGCTTGGAACCCCTCAAAGGAGGCAGCAGGTGTCTACCCTTTAAGGTACAGCCAGAGTAATTCTACAGGACAGCTTCTCTATTGCTTTACAAGCCTCTCTCCCTATGCACATATAACAATTGATACAGCAGATGCTCTGAGAGGTAAAAGTCACCAGGAAAATTAATACAAATTGAGTTAAAGATTAAGTCGAGAAGTGATGCTCAGGCAGCATAAATTGACATAGTTATATTTTAAATTTTTTTGCTCATCCAAATCCTGTTTCCTCAAATCTCAACTCAGGGTTCATTAACACTTCATGATGCCCTCAGAAGACCTTGTCGCTTTGCATCTGCTCTGGCTTTGCTTCTGAGAAAGTAATTTTTGTGTGTGCTGGTGAACAGATGTGCGTAAGAGATAGATCTGGGTAGATTTGGGGATTGTCATTCTCTTGACACTCTTCTGCAAGTTCAAAAAGGTACTTGTCACTCAACCCCAGCTTTTGGGAAGGAACATTGGCCAGTTTTGGGACACCACGCATTCTCACTGGACTCTGACAGCTGATCTTTGAAACCTTCTGGAGGGACCAGGCTGAAGCCTGAGACCAGAGTGACACACGAGACAATTAACACATTAGACCTCCCCATCCCCCAGCGAACTTTTGTCGGCCTGTCCTCTTCCTGAAAGGAAGGGGGAAAAACATCCTTTTTGTAGTGGCTGTTCATTATATAAAGCAAATCGAGAGTGAAGGGAGGGAGCAAAGAGATGGCACAGAGCCCGATAAGTGCACCCTTAAATCTATAATTAAAACCAAAGGCAAGTTCCCAATATAGCCAATCCAGTTATATAAGATCTTACAAAAGCTTCACACTGTTTGCTGGGTTTTGCTTTATTACTGTTCCCTCTCCTCGGAGTTCACTTCAGGTCAGTAGTGGATGAGGTATTACAGTCAGAGTTTATGGCAGGGTAGAAATCTAACAGTGCCCTGTTTGTAAAGATATGCAAGTGTGCACCCAGAGGGAAAAAATAATCACTGGCTCTACTTGAAAGAGAAAAGGTTAATGGTCACTTTGGAGCTCAGTTTAGACCACCTCTAGCTCCGGAAGCGAATTCCTAGTTACTAAGAAGTTACTTGAAATGATGTCCTGAGAGTCTGTGAAAGGCTGCTCCTTGTCCACTGGTCAAAGAGTTGTGGTAAAACTACATGTAAGACAGGAAATCAGGCTGGATATGGCCTGCTAGCGAGCCAGACCGAGGAATTTGGATACAGAAGTTTTCTCAGAAAGCCCATGACAAGTCTGTACCATATTTTTTCCTAAAAGCATCCTGCAGGAAAACACAAGATCAGCTGGCATATTTTAAGTGTAGGCAGCTCACTGCAACTGTACTGAGAGTAGCTGCTTCCACGTGGGAGTTGGAACATGTATCAGAACAACTACACTAAATAGTATGCAAGCTAGATTTCAGAAATACAAATAAAAAGCAGTTACCATTATTGATAAAAGCCATCACTGCTGCATCCTCCTCTTGCATTCTTTACCAGAGCAGTAGGCAGTAGCACTCCTAAAAGCAATGGTTTCCTAGAGCCATGCTGAAACGAAGCTCTTCCTCCATGTAAAACCCCCCAAAACACAAATCATCAAGAATACCACATTGAAACACAGTACAACCACTCAGCAGTAATCACACACTGCACACCTATTTCTGAGGTACAGGATTCAAAGGTAAGGAGAATATGGGAGCCAGGGGAAGGCAGCAGAATTGCGTTCTCCACTTTCTGGTTAAGTGACAAAGTTTAGGCACATTCAATGTTCATTAGTTAATGCAATTTGCTGAAGTCCCAGGGTGGTAAATGTCCTCAAGAAGAACTTGGAAGAAGCTGATAATTTCTGAGTATAGCACCAACATTCACATATCAAAACACCTTCATGTTCTAAGCCCCAACTATATTTAATTTGTCCCATGAAAATAGAAGTATGGGAAAAAAGAACACTTTTTAAAAAATTCCTAAAATACTACTCTTCCCAGTGACAACCAGAAACGCTACTATTTTTTACCAACATCATAGGTACCAGAAAAATGGGAAGAACTACTTGCAGGAATGTTTGTGAAATCTATGACCATCTTTTCTTTGCAACATGAAACCTCAATGAAATATACCTTTCAAAGAATAAGTTTAAATGGTATGTTAATTGCTTGATGTCTGTTTGAGCTGCGACAGTTCCCACCTTGCAAACGTTGTATGGAAAATCACCATGGGCAAAACTGCATTGCTGAGGCAGTATAATTAAAATATGATATCTGACTGGGTTCAGTCCCAGGTCCTTGTTCATGGCTCCATCAGAGGATTTTTACGATTAATAACTGGCAATGTCAGGCACTAAAATGGTTATCTAAAGAGAATTTTTTAAAATTGCACCAGTTTGAAAGCTGAGGCTGAGCTCTGCAAAGACCTGTGTGGGAGAGCTGTGGGAAGGAGAGGCTCAGGGATTTTACTTTCCTCATGTACCCACCAGCTCTCATGGCAATGCGGGTGCTGGCAGAGCTCCAGTCTCACAGTGACAGTAGCACAAGGTTCTTCAAAGACAGATTGGCCCTTCCAGGGCAGTGGTTCTACAGCTGCCACACAAACCCTCAGACCTGGGGGTAGGCAGGAGGAATGACTGCTTACCCTTTCGAAAGCTTACACATGGTGCAGAGACACTCTGGATCCCAAAGTACATCTACTCACAACATAAATACAATATTTTCACGAGGTTCTGTGAAGCCATGTCAGATGTATGGGGCATAAATGAGAAATGGGCTCATTAAGTTTCATTGGGATGTAGTATCAGCCCAGATTATACCTGCTGACACCAATCGAGCTCACAACCACCACCAAGTAGCTGTCTGCAAGCAGGTTGACATCTCTGTATTAAAAGGGAGGATTGACACTAAAATTAAGGCTCACATGGTTACTATTTTCATCATAAGAGTGTGACATGAGCTGTTGTTTTCTGAGCAAAGACAATGATCAGCTTTCGTGATGTTACCACAAAATCACAGGTTGGAATGGACCTCCAGGGGTTATCTTGTCCAAACCCCCTGTCCAAGCAGGGGCTCCTAGAGCAGGACCATGTCCAGACAGTTTTTGAATAACTTGCTATATATCATTTTTTAGTATCTCCTCATCTATATATCCACGTAGTCTTCCAGCAGTCTATTCAATGAGACGACTAGCACCAGTAAGAAGGCATTACCTATTTACCAGGTAACATTATCAGACAAAACATAATTTTTGCCCAGGGAAATAAGAAAAGTGGATACAACACAGGCTCTTCACAGCAGACTATGGCATGTCTTTCTGTTTCCAGAAGGGCACCACACAGTGTCTAACAGGAACATCTGTAAGCAGCTTGTGTCTAAATGCAATGCACCACCAGCAGTTCCATGTATACAAGCTCTTCTCTTGTGTTTGTCTAGAATGTTTAAACCACTTCCCTCAGTATACCACCATTTTTCACATGTTCTTACACACAGAAGCTCAAGGAAAAAAGTGAATCTGACAACTTCTTCACAGCCAAAAATGGTAAAAAAGTCCTGTGCGAATCTCAAGAAGAGGAATCAATTCCTGTGTCAGTCTTACGTTGCCTTCTCACGTGACATCCACTCTAAGACCACAGGGAAGAAAAATCATTTGATGGTTCTAAATGTCTGTTAGTTTTGTGGTGTTTTTTACGTAATGAAACAAGGTAATCAAGCTTGAGCTCTAAAAGCTAATCAGGTGCTGGATGGGATTGACTTGACTACAGGATTTTATTTCCTTGGACACATTTGATAATCATTACAGTCTATCAGCTTGGTAAAATAACCTCATTGTGTCAATGCTGGAACTAATTGACTGACTTTCCAGGGCTCAGATAGTCTAATAAGTATTTCATTGTTGATACTTGTTTCAAAACAAATTTGCACTGTCTCATGGATTTTCAGCTTCAGGTGCCATGGCTTCTCCTCCTATAATATGCTGAAAAACTAGTTTCAGTGCTATGCGGACATGTCATTCCCTTCTTGTTGCCTTTTTTATGTTTTACATCATGAAACAGCACAAATGATTTCAAGGAACCATTCAAATAAGGTACATGACATATATATGGCACATCTTATGTGCCGTGACAAGGATAAATGTTATAAAACAGCCTCAGATTTCTCAGAACCAGTAACAGCCTCTTTCTCCTTAGTCATCTGCTAACATATCCTTTTTATTGTTTTGATTTCTCCATGTCTTCCACTGTTTCTTTTATTTTTACCTCTGAGGTTTCCACTTTAGATAGACCAACTGATAAAGGAAATATCAAGTTGGGTTTCACTTTCCATTTATGCTATTTTTTTTCCTTAATGTTTACAAGAAACTTTTCATTTATTGTTAAACCTCGAATGTACATGTCCAAAATTTTGCTTAGTAACAGTGGAAGTAGAGGTCACTATGGCAAAGTTTAAAGCCTTTTTTGGTTTTTCACTTTTCTTTTTCAGATGTGTGATCACAGAAAAACTGCCCATGATTTTCAAGACTTTTTGTGTTTCTGAAGATTTCAAAATCTTCTCATGTGCCCTTTTTTTTTTTTTTCAAAAATTGTGCTAAAGTGCCTGGATGTAAACAAATTGGTCACTGAGATAAGGAACAAGTAAACATCTTCTCTTAAATAACTCAATTTAAAAGATTTTTATCATACCGATGCTGTGCACTCTTTTAGGACTGAATTTTAATTTCTCTACACTTGTGAAGAACACTATGAACAAATGATTCAGTAATGCTCCTGCACTTAACATACTTTTGAAATATGCTCAAGAGAAGAGCTACTCATGTTCTCAGGCCCCTCAGATACGACAAGAAAGAAAAAGAAAACTCAGTTCAATCTTTGAAGCAAACAAAACCCATAGAAAAAAATAAAATATGTGGTCCTCTTCTTGTCTTCTTCCCAGGGAAACCACGACAGATGAGACCCAGAAAGGCAGAAAAGATTTTTCTCAGTGCTTCAGAATAATTTGTTCTTCCTGCTTGTGGAGATAAAACAGACAATACAATGATGGATCCTAGTCAGATCTGCACTTAGGCATGGAAATTGCTTCTCTCCAGTGACTGTACAAAGAACCAGGGTTTGTCAGTAGCAGTCTGAATCACTGAAGATTTTGGATGCAGTAGTAGTCAGAAAGCCTAAATCAGGCACCCCAGGTAGTCAGCTGAAGTCTAAAAATGGGAGAAATAAGGGAGACAGAGCACCATAAATTTAGAGGGCAGATATTTTTCTATTCTAAGTCTTCAAATCTGCCTTAAATCTATGCTATGATTGTAGCACATTGGTTCCTTCTGCTCTGGGTAATGAGGTACCTTCTGAAATTTCTTCCTAATTTACACAACATCTGAATGCAGGATTGTATTATGGCACCTCTCTGCTGTTTTAGCATTTCATTTGCAGGCAGCAAATGCTCTTATCTACTCTCACGCTGTCTAAATTTGTGCATCTTTTGTGTCCACAGAAGTTGTATGATGAGAGCAGGTCCCTCCCTAGAATCCATCCCTTACCTTGCAGGTGTTCGAGCTTTCCAGCCTGCTGGTAGCAGGCAGACATATATTATTGGTAGTGCCAGCAACAGTTCTCTTGTCTTAGCTCAATGTGGAAACAATTGCTCAGGGGTCCTGTAAATAATAGTTCTTTGGAATCATCCAGAAAAAAAAAATAAAAGAAGCCCCTTGGTACACCATAAGCTGGCAGCAATTTTCACATTACTCCAGAGTGTATCTCATTCATTGCTTGACAGATCTGTTTTTAATTCCAATTTCTCCTTCTCCTTTAGCTCTCCTGTTGCAGGTAGACAATAGAATTTAACTGTTTGTGTCCATCACCCATGGCTTTATTTGCTGCCAAACTGTTTACTGTTTCAGAATATCTAGCAAAAGGCACTGACTAGTACTGAGGCTGTCTGTCCTGCAGAGAGAACAGAAACCTGGGGGAAAAAAAAGAAAGCTAAGAAGACCTGACAGTTGCTCATGTGAAGCCCACTGCACATGCAGGAAAATTATCTTTAAAAATACATCTGCCTGATTTACTCTTAAATGATCTCCCTGTATGATGTCGCTGATCAGATCAGTGACACAGTATCACAAATAATGAGATTGGAGAGGAAGCAATGCAGTTCTGAGAAAAACTGCACTCCAGCCTAGTGCATTAAAAAAATGTTCTCAGAGGGGTTTTAAGAAATGCAAATTAAGCCAGAGAACAGAAAGTTCTCATACCTTAATCTGCAGTTCTGGTAGCTGCACAGAATCTGTTGCCTGAAACATATCAGGCAAGCCCTTGGTCCACTTGCACACGTAACAAGATGCTGGTTTTGATGAGGCAGAGAGGCAGACATAAAACACCAACAAGTTTTGAGAGAGGCACTATTAGTGCTACTATCCCTGTGTGGTACAAAAGCAGCTTCTCTGAGGACTGAGGGCTGGTCTGTATGCCGGCAAATCAAAGGCAGTGTTATATCTCTGTCAATTAGAATAAACCCCTTTCCAGCTGCCATAAGATCAATGTATTCCCATTACTCTTGCCCTGACTACCACGATGTAATAAACTTTCAGGAGAAACAGCAACCAAGTGTTACGTGAAGGTAGCAATTGTGCCTGACTGAATTGTTCTCTCTAGATACAAAGGCTAGTCATAGGTTCCCGAGCTTTTTTTTTTCTGCTTACCACAGCAACTGAGATGCAGGTGTTCTTCTCAGAAAAATTCCTGCCCAGGATATCTGCAGTGTGCAGTAGTGTCTGTGCAGAAACAGATGATCCTTGTGCTTGTGTCAGCAGACCTGCGTGGCTGGGCAAAATTAGTTTTCAGAGCCACAATTCTGAGGTGCCATCTGCAAAGCACAAGAATGCATCATACCATGAGAGTACAAAATATATGCATCTTCATCCAAGATGCTGGCCTATCTCCCCCTACCATATGCTCCAACTGCTAAGCTAAGTTGCCATTCCTGAGTATGTGCCAACAGTAAAAACAGCATAACCCCTTGAGTTATATCCAGTAGTGCAGGGCTACTGGATCTTCAAATGATCATCACTCAGCAGCTGAAAATTCAAATGAAGATGTAATATTCAAGGCTGATCGTGAAAAGTGAATCAAAAACTAGGAACCAGAAGGAAGTAACCCAAGACACACTTAATTTTTCCTTAATTTTTTTTGTGTCAGACTCCTGTGTCCCACACAGGGGGAAGGAACTCAAAGGAAATAAGAAAGAGGATAAAATTATACTAATTAAGGGGTAAGTAACTGAAAGATTGTTGAGTATAAATATGATCCAATCCACTGTTGATTCCTTACTGCAAAATTCAGAATTTAGAAATGAGATTGACAGCAACTAACAGAAATTCAGATAATTGTTATAGAATTCATTAACTAAATAGATGCCCCATGAACTTTTAAACCAATATAAAGAACCTAGTGGAGAATCACAGCCCCACTTGCACACTCCACTACCTTTGAAACTTTTCACTCTATTCAGAGTGACCCAGTCTGAATTCCGTGTTTTCAAACTGGAGATTATAAAAGTGACCCAACAGTACCTACTCCAAAGACTACTGGGGAATTAATGTTGATTCTCAATCACATTTTATCCAAATTCAGTAGTGTGGGGTTACACTTTCACTGGAATGAAGGTTTAACAAGCACAAGAAAGAACCTTGGAGCAATAATTAGATAATTACAGAAATACCATCCCTTTAAGTACCACTGAACTGCTCCCGCAGGGGATTCACAGGAAGACCCTAGTACAAAATGAGTGGAAATACAGCACCAGTGCTGAGAGATTTTGGCCCCAGTTCTACAAACACTGATATAAATTACCTCACACAACGGCAGCCCACGCTGTGCTGCTATATACCTGCGTTCACATAGGAAGTGCACATAGGAAACGCCTATTATTCTTTGCTGGAAAATTCCTGCCCTGCTTACTGTTCTTATAAATACCTACTTTGAAAACGAAAAAAAGTTGCCCTGCTTCACTGGGAAAGTGGGCAGCAGGTTTCAGCAAGGGTAGGAACTTGGGTGGTTAGGGCCACTGGATGACAGGAATATCAGCTCCACTGAGCTCCCTTCCTCTTCGCAGCAGGTACAAAGAGAGCTGTGAGGTCTTGGGGAGGACAAAGTAGAGAAGGGACAAATTCAGGAACAGTTTGAGTCTTCCAGTGCCTTCCCCTGCCTTTGGCTACAGCCATTGCCATAGAGCAGCTGCTGACCAGCAGCAGAAGTGAGCAGGCTTCCAATAGCCCAATTTATTTGCCCAGTGTCCAACACTTGACTGTTCTATGGGATCCTGAGTAGGATAATAGCTTGTCCCTCGTACACCCGTGATATCCAAATATAAAAGAAAACGCTATGTATTAAGAAGTACAGCTTTTGTAACCATCTAGCTTTGATGAAATCTTTAGGAAGAATACAAAGACCCAAGCAGGGAAAATCAGAGGCACACTTTTCAACATAACTAAACCACAAATTATATCACATGTTGCCAGCAGAACTCAGTTTTAGTCTAGTAACTGGCTTTGTAGTTCTTCTGGTTTTAATATGTATTTGACGTCTAACACACTGTACATGTAAATTTTTTGAACATAAATCGAAAAATATGTTTCAGTTAGACTGGGGTGAGCAATTTAATTTTCTCTCAAAGGTCATAAGACCTCTTGGCTTTGCCATTCTTACCCCAGTGCATCTTCATTGTCTGTGTACAGGCCTGCATAATTCCCTGCGTCACACATGTTCCTGGTGCCATGTGTCAGGACTTACAGCAGCAAAACAAGGTGTTGTAATGTGGACATCATTCTCACAGTGACTATTTGTAAAACAGGAGAAATAGAGGTTAAGGCTCTGACAGACAAAAAATGATCAATGAAGAGAAAAGCAGGCATACAGGAGTCAGTTGTATGTGTACAATACAAGGATGCCATTAGACTCTGGGACAGGTTTTATATAGATACATCTACTACTCTTAGTCATCCTTAGTTTAATTAAGGCCATTAATTAAGGTTCTAGTTACTGTGCAGAAAGTGCTATCTTTTTTTTCTGCAAAGAGTGCAGGACTAGACATTTCCCCCTACCTCTTAAGAAAAAAGTGCTAGGTTTTGCATGAGTTTAGTGATCATGCATGCTGTCATTCCTATGACTCCGGAGAAGTATTTGTACAGAGCTGCTTTCTTCAGCACAAGCCCCCTGAAACTGGAGGGCTGCCTGGCACTTCATTCCTGGACTGGTGTGCCTGGAGGCAACCAGACCTTTAGCAGCATCTCCTTTAGTGATGGAAAGTCAGGTTCTAGAAGGAGGCCGTGACTCAGTGCAGCACTCAAGCACCTTCTTGGATCTAAGCATGCGTGTGCTCATTCAGCAACTGCTTGAGGCCAAGCCTACTTTACAGCATGCACTTAAATTACATGGAAGCCTGTTGGACTCCAGCACGTATTTCAGGTCTTTGTGAAATAGGATCCACAGTGATTATGAACCCAGAAAACAGCCTGAATATAACCAGATTCTGACAATTATATTTTACTTGAACAAAATTTTCTTGGGCATGGAACTGTAGCAAGTGGATTTGAACATAAATATATCCAAGATGCATCCTTGTTTTTGAGTTTTCTGAGGACGTGTACCCTGCATCTACTCAATTTTCCCTCTAAATAAACTTTTCTAGTGAGGTAAAAAGATGCTAACCTTCAAACATAAGGCATGAGACCACTGCACCCAGAGATGTTCATTAACTTTGAAAAGTCTCCAGAGGGATTGATGCACTGTTGCAGTAAGTAGCACATTGTGTGTGACTCACGGCTTTTACGGTAGAGTCCTGCCCCCAGGCTCCCCACCACCACAGGCACAGCATTTGAAGTCATTTAAGAGATCTGTAAAGAAGAAATCCAGCCAAAGGCTGGATTCCCTTCCAGCACATTCAGATGGGCCAAGGGTTGAATGCATTTGGCTCTGTTGCACTGTGGAATTTCCTGGGAGGAAAGCACTGCTCATGAGCAGCCCAGCCAGAAGGCTTGTTCTCCAGCCTGCAAATAAGACGCCCCAAAAGACCTCACAATTTTACTCATTTTTTGCTTATTTTTAAAACAGCCTAGCTTCAGTACCTTACAAACATCTACCTGAGCGTGTTCATGACTGTAGAAACTGTTTAAACAGATAAACGGCTCTCCTCAGAAATAGATATATAAAGCAAACTCATATAAAAACAAATTATTTTATTTTATGCAACTTTATCATACATGCATGAGCATTTCCAAAGACATATTTGCACAGGACAGGCTGCAATAGATCAACTGGTCTAACTTTAGGTTGTCATCCTCACTATTTACACAGGACCCACAGCTAGGAAGAACTGTTCTTGCAAAGACACCATTGAAAATGCCTCCTTGACTAGACAAAAATGACAGTAAATGTATCTAGTGTCTTTCCTCCCCTCGTCTTTGTGATTTTAAATTAGATTTAAGAGATGAGTGAATGCTGAAGGGTCACTCCTGCACCAGGCAGACAGCAGAAAGGTCTAGAGTTTTGTTTTGGAACGGTGTTGGTTTTGAAATAGAGCTTGTTTTAAAACATGTCCCTCCACAGGCATATTCCACAGACACACACACACAGACACACTGCCCTCCACAAAATGGTACATCTGCAGGACTCAATTCAGATGTGCAAGGGGTCAATTTTGCACAGTTTATTCAGGGCTATTGCATGCAGTAATGAAGCATCTTTCCTCTCTCCCATACCCACTCTTACTAGTAAGATTAGAAAAAGAGTATTTCCTATGGAATGAATATTGATGATGGATGGAATATTGATGGATGATCAATATCCTATGGAAGAATATTGATGGAACCACTTCACTGCGGTTGCCGCACTGTCACATCCTGTAAGTGAGGGAGAAGGTTACTTTAAAGGTCTTCTAATTCTTCATTTCTCTAGGACTTTCAGCAGCCATAAGAAATAAATGCAGTGTGATACATTATTTTGGCCCATGAAGTAAATTAACCATAACATATTGGTGATCTAGAGATTAATTTACATTTTGTCGTGTGAAAAAAATATGCTGTGACAATGATACAAAAAAATCCACACCCCCAGAAAACTCATTCAAGTCTTACATACGCAACAATTTATGCAGGGTTATCCCCAGGAAATCTCCACAGTTCCTGGCTCAATTTCTGTATTTCAAGATTGTCTCTCTTCTCAAGCACACAAACATCCCAGTTTTGCCTGGCATCTCTTAAATAACTGCTACATATCTTTTCCTTCACCCCTCCTCCCACTTGCCTTTCTTTTGGGTTCTCTTGTCTTTTTTTTTTTCCTTCCCTCTCTTGTTCTCCTGCCTCCAGGACCTCATAGTTACTACTTCATGCCCAATCGCTCCTATTCAGTCCTGTCTCCTTTTCTCTCTCTCCACTGGTAAGGAAAACTTACCAGAATGTGTATTCTCCAAGCACTCTTTTCATTTAAATGTGAAGAAGAGTCATTTGAGACTCTCTCCTAGCAAAGAATTGGTCATTTGTCAGTTAAAGAAGTTTCTTATCTTTATGTACTTTTGAATAACTTGAGATTTTATTGTTTAATGTTTCGGTTGTAAAAGTAAGCATTTTGCAGGAAACCACAAGTGAAAAGGTATTTTTCTGTCTAACACCAGCCACGACCAAATCTTTGAGTGCTCAACCCCCCCAGCTATGCTTTTGACCACAAATTGCTACCTAGTAACTAGTGTATCAGAGGCAACAGAAAATGATGTTTCCCCGAATGGGCAGAAAGGCTGCCCCCGAACTCTGCACTGCTTAACTTTCAGGCACACTTTCCCCAGTGCTGCACACCAGTTCCCTCCCGCCCCGCTCCCATGCATATTCAATGGACCATATGCTTGATCTCAAATATCTCCGGGCATTATGGATCCTATTCATCAAGAAGTGGCTTCTACACTCGTGAGCAAAGGAAAAAAAAAAAAAAAGACCTTTTCAAAGAGCTTTCAAGAGTTTTCTGAGAAAGAAATCCTAGTACACAGTGACCTGTATGTACCAGGCCACGGTCCACTTTAAACTAAACCCACATATTTCTGCTGAACACACACACATTGGCATTAAGAAATTCTTGTTATTTTGCCATAAAGGAGGCCTGTATAGAGATCTCATGAGGGATTTAAGCAGAAGCTTATTGACAAACACAAACCTAGTGATTCCTTGGAATCCGAAGTGGTTTGTGGGGTGACAAGGCAATCCCATCACCAATCCCTGCTACATGACAAAAGCAGAGGCAGCTCCAAAGCTGACACACCAACTGCCTCGGGATCTGCCACACAGCCAGATGCCGTGTTGGGAATTTTTCCCTGACACCATAGCATATGGGCTTTGCATTGCCATTTGAAGAGCATGAGACAGACAGAAACAATCTGGAGGGGGTGGGAAATGGATGACATGTCAGCCTGGTGCTCGTATTTGGTCTTTGGTTATTAGGTGATGCTTAAATACCTCTTTGGCCTTCAGGCAAAGGAAAATATTGGCCCAAAGGAAGCCCTGATGTAACTGTATTCATTGCAGTGCAGTTAGTATGGGGATTAATTTGTCAGTTTCTTTGCTTTTGCTTGTTTGTTGGTTTGGGTTTTTTTTAAAACCAAATTAAAATATTTTTTTACCCCTGCATGTTGTCAGAGACATGCAGAAGCAATCTGGGATTATATTCAAATAGAAATCAGGCTACTGTGTAATCACACTTGTTTCTCAAAGCTGTGGTGCTCCATTTACTGTCTCGTCAGTTCTGGGTAAACCAGTTTCTACAGCCCAGGCACCTACTGCAACCAGCCTCAGCAAGAGCTAAGAGGATTCCTAGTGCGAGTGACTTGCAGGTTCACGGAGTTGTCAGATCCATGCCTTCCTTTTTCATTAAGGGTTGTCTGGCATTGCACCTCTGCTTTGCCTTTCCTAGAGCATGATGAAGGAACTGTACAAGCACTATGCAGAAAACCAGTGGGGCCGGAATTGCCAGTGAGAGAAGGTGCTGAGGCAGGAGGTCCAGAGGAGGAAAGGACCACATGCCAAGGAAAAACGTACCAAAGGAAAAACACCAGGGAGCAGAGGAACATACGCACTGCAGGAAGGGGATAGAGAAGATCAGGAATGTAAACAGCGCTGAAGGATATTTGAGAAAAGGATATGAATTTTCCTGAGTTAGGAGTAGTGATGGGGTACACCACTGCTGAAGTGAATCCCTGAAGGTACCACATCTGGGAGTTTCAATGTGCCATGCTGGCTTGCTTTCAACCTTTCCAAGAGAGCTTGGTCTGAAGGTTGAAAAATTAGTTCAAGTAGCATTAGACTACACAACCTCCAAGATGACAATTTCTTTCTTCCATTTTCCTCAACCTCATATTTGCATCTCATATTTGGGTTTTTCCACTATAAGCAAGATTTCCTTCAGTGGTATTCGTGCGCTGGAAAAAACAAACATGGAGACAAAAAAAAATATTTGTGAAGAGAAGGAATTTCATTTTTCACCTGCACTGCTTGAACTGCAACATTTGTACTTATGAATCCTGAATGAGTGCTTGACCTTTTCATTGTTTCTTCATTTATTGTTCTCTCAGTTCCGCTTCCCACTCTCTGTGTTACTGCATGTATTTAGGTAGTTGCTCTTCAGCCTGTTTCTTCCTGCTTTGTTGAATTCTGATTCTGCAATCAGATGTCTGTGCAAAAGCTCTTACCACCAGCAGGACGCTGACACAGATTTGGGTGTATGAATGTCCTGTGTCTTCAGTAGGGTGCTTGACTTTACTTTAAAAAAGAAAAAGCCTTAGGATAATAATACATTCTAATTAAACCGTGCACAACTCCTTTGGCAAGCACAAGGAAAATCTTACTCTATCTCCACAGCAGTGCTGCATAAAAACAGAGAGCATCTTTTCATACCTATGTCTTTAGTGGCAAGCATCATGAGACAAATACAATACCATTTAAAAACTGCACTTATACTTTCACCCTGTGAGTGGCTCCTTGTTATGGGGCTTACAATGGATTAGTTTCATCTTAAAAAAGGAGATAGAAAGATAACTCCTTCAGCACACTGTGAGGTGTGTGAGCTTGTTGTGATAAAGACCTGGTATTAGTTGATTGGCATCAAAGATCATGGATGTATTTATAGCACACCAAGCATGATGACAACATGGATACAGGTTGTCAAAGGAAGTCAGTCCCCAGAGAAAGCCAAATATTTAAGGCCCACATTTTCAGATGTGTTTGAGCTGAGAGCCTGCCTGTGGACTTAGATCAGATCTAGCACAGCCAGAGGCAGAGCCCTTCAGGGTTGTTTTGCATGAACTGCAAGCACTTATCCTACCAAGTGACAGGGATATGGTAATAGAGAGGACTCATAATTAATTGGTAATCTGGATCACCTCCATTCCCTCCTCTTTTACTTCCAGGCCAAGTTTTTGCCATCCAATTCAGCAGTTCAGCCCTAATCCATCCAACACACACAGCAGCTGCTTTCTTGGCTCCTTCTGGGCACCTCCCTACAGGTGCATTGCAGAAGATGTACAAAACTTTTAAGAAAAAAAGATATCTCAGAAGGATTTTATTCACTCTATAATTTTCTGAGAAGTGTGAAGGAGATAGTAATTTTTCAGTTCTAAAATACGCTTTTTACCTTTATACCCAGGCATTGCATTATAACATTTGCTCGTGGGAAACACTTTAATCAAAAATTCCAGAAAGAAAGAACAAATACAAATTCCTCGTCTAAAACAAAGCATCCTTATGGAAACAACCTTATGATTTTTATCATTTTAACTTAGTACTTGATGACATTTGGTGACCAAGGCATATGAAGCTGCCATTCCAACCTATGTTTCTTACACTTTTAGGGATGGGAAAAAGAATTCCAGCTGACTGATCAGAAACCAGAAGGACTAAGCTTACAAAGAGCTAATGAAATCCATTTTGCAAGGTAACTCTAACTCATTGTTAAGACAGCTCCACTGATTGCATTTGACTTAACCAGAGGAGTTAACGTGTTCCACTAAATTAAAAGTAGCCAGATTACCAGGTAAAAATACACATTTTCTTAATATTTGCTGAAGCCTTTTAAAATTTTCTTTTGCTTTAATAATTTTGTTTAGTTTTGTTTTCAGACACTTACAAACTAAAACAGGAGGTTTGTATTTGGCAGCCTAGGTCCTCGCTGTTCCTCGCCTCAGCTTTGCAGCGTGGTTTTGTCCAACCAGTAGCCAATGAAGTCTGTGTGCTGAACAACTCATGCTGAAGGAGAAGCAGCTGCTCACTGACACCGCACTCTACAGCACACAAATCTTGCACTTTTGCAGAAAGAGAACAAATACTTGCAGAAAATACACATGGAGTTTGATGCTCAAGGGGTATAAGATTAGGTCCAGTGTATTGACTAGGGAAATAGCCTGCAGGCCTTAGGCCAGCGAGGCTGCGTGCCAGTGACTTCATTAGGGCTTTTGCCTATGAAAGGGCTGCCTGTTTGGATCCTGGAAACTTGCATCAATACGTCATTTTGTGTGACTAAAGCAAGCAGAATGTGTCCAAGGCGCTGGCCAGTTACGGACCTCAATCTGCCTCCATTTGCAGGCAGTGTCACTCTTAGGAAAACAGGTTTTGATTTGATCAGAGGCTCTTTTCAATAGGACTTTCATCACTGACTCTAACTGACAGTGGCTCATGCGAATGGTCCCCATTCTCTCTTATATCTTCCCACAACAGACACCAGCAGCTGATCTCCTTCACAGACTTGAATACCAGAAACCCAAAAACCTTTGCAAATTTCTTTGCATCCTCACGACAGACTTCCCCACTCTCCACCCTCACCTCATGGCAGTGGGGTAACCATGATGCCAATAACTCCCAGAGTTCCTCTGCTGGGAGGGGAAAAAGGAAGGAACAGGATGAGGTAGCAGATGCAAAATCTCTGCACTTCTGGCAGTATAAAACTACATACTTACATTGAAAAGTCTTATGAGATGCATCTCCAGCAGTTTAAGGGCAAAAGACGGGGAGAATTCAGCAAACAATCTCCTTCTTGAGCTTCAGTGCTCTCTGATACAATCAGAACAGTAGGAGTGATAGTCTAGTTTGGCAGACTTAGTAAAACTGCTTTGGGAATCAAAAGGTTTCGTCAAAGAGCATCAGTTAGAGGAAGCAAAAAGGACCAATGCCCTAACCCCGTGAACTAGCACTACAACCCGGGTACCAACAGCATCCTCACTGATGTAGGACAAAACCAGGAGTTGCAAGAATGTTCAATGCTTTGCTATATGCTAAAAAATAATTCTTTTCACAGGTGCACAGCAAATTATCATCCCTCCGCTGCTTTTTTTTTTTTCAGAGACTCCACTTTCTTCTTTCCAATTTGCTTACTTTCTGAAGTTCACTGAAAATATGCACTTCAGTCGCCTCGAAGTAGCAACATAGAAATCTTTATTAAAGGACAAATTGAACATGATTATGCTACTCATGAAAGTAGCGGAATTACTTCTGGAGACTTTATCTGCTCACAGCACAGTAGGTCTAATGATTTCTGAAAATTCATCAGGTATTTGTGTCATTATAAACATGCTCTAAGTGCCACACACATGTAGTTATTGCTCTGCTGAATCAATGTTGATTTGATCAGCTTACCTTTGACATCAGCATTTCAAAAATTTCTTAGTCATTTCCTCATGATGACCTCACCAAACATGCTCTAAAGCAGCACTAAGCTATTTGAATGATTTCCATCCTTTCCACTGTGCTGCTCTGGCCCTAAAATCTTACTCTTCTTTTCCCGGTCTCCGCTCTCCTCCCCATTCCTTTTTGCTCTGACCCTGTGCGCTAAAATTCTGATTTAGCTGCAGTTACCAGCTTCCCTCTTAAAACAGATATTGTCGTGGTGAAGATAAGGGACAAACAAACCCCACAAAAATCTATTTTTAGCAGATGGTCCCAATTGTACAAACTTTAGTGGGGGTTATTCCTCTCTCCCCCTTTTTTTTTTTTTTTTCACCCCGT
>VZTG01003310.1:116741-131627 GCA_013397845.1 Melanocharis versteri | reverse complement strand
GCCCGAGCACGGCCAGCGCCCTGCCGTGCCCCCTGCAGGCTGTCACTGCCTCCCGGGAGGCACCAGCACGGCCAGCGCCCTGCCGTGTCCCCTGCAGGCTGTCACTGCCTCCCGGGAGGCACCAGCAGGGCCAGCGCCCTGCCGTGTCCCCTGCAGGCTGTCACTGCCTCCCGCCGCACACGGAGGTGTGCACATGGCCACGTTTGTGCGCACACACGCGTTCCTGCGGCTGTGTGCAGGCAGAGCTGGGACATCGCTACTCTCTCTCTGTGCAGAGAGGGTCAGGATAGAGGGGCATTGCTTAGTCCTTCCCCTGCTCGCTGCCATGGGAGGGAGAGAGGTGTTATCTGTGCTGGACATGGGGCTAACACGGACTGTGCTAATCTCCACTTTTGCCGTTTCCCGTTCCCTGGAAAAACAGGGAAAGTAAAGCCAATCCTGAACCACACTGGGCTGTATCTTGCCTTACAGCAAAACCGTGGTTTAATAGCAGCCCTTTATTGAGTCACTCAGGTACTTTCTTTCTGGAGGAAGGATGGGATTAAAAGTAGACTTAAATGATCAATGCTTCTCCAGTACTTCACTATCAGTCCAGTCCTTGATCTTCAGGAAGAATCTAGCTCTGAAAAAAATATTTGCCAAAAATATAGAAAGCCAAAATTTTAATTATTATGTCTCTGCCTGTTCTTCATACTGCTCACTTAGAAAACAACACAATGAAACATTTCATTACCCCTTACTAGCAGCTGAGAAAATTCTGGAGTTGCATTGAAACATCAAGCTTTTCAGATGACTGCAACTTCTATCAAATGCTTCTAAAGACAACCAAAAATGTCTCCATTAGAAATACAAAAACATTTTGTGACCAATACTCTCCTAGGAAGGTTTATTATAGTTCTAAAGTCAATTCCAGCTCTTTTTTTCCCCAATATCTACTAAACTGTATTGTGAGAAAAGTATAAAGAATTTTTTTTCCATTAGATTTTTATTTTAATCACCTAAAAATCATTCTTATGGAAATGAGAAAGACAAAAAGATTCCCCAGGGACTGAGAAACTTCACTGATTTGCATCATTAACACTGAAAAGAACTTGCCTGGAAATGGCCCCTTCACGTTTTCTTTTATTTACATTTCCAGACAAATACAAAATTAATTTCAACAAGAAGGATTCTTGTAGATTCATATCCCATTTTGATTAGTCTAGCCATTAAAACATGAATATAGCTTGCTGTGCTTTGATGGACTGATTTAGTCTTTGTTATTCTGGAATTTTTTTAAATTTTTTTTTTTTTTTAGTTTTTACTTCATTTATAAAGGGTTTGCAACATGGGGGCTCTGAGTGATCATTGACTGTATTAACATTCATAATTAACACCAGTAATTATTAAGATGCTTTTGGAACAATTACCATTTGTGGCATGGAATGAGAGAAGAGTGACATTCGTTTAACAAAACTCTGCGGTTTCCGTTTAACGAGTCTGTCCAAGCATAAGCAAAAATGAAAAAAAACCCAGAGCACACTAAATACATATTTAAATGCAGACAAATTTCTATGACAAAGTAGTTCTTTCAAGGCTCGAATCAAAATTTTAAACAGTTTACCTTCTTTGTGTCTTCTGAAGAGTTTTACGTAACAAACTTTCAGTGTCATCACTAATAGCAGTTCATGCCAAGGATTACTTTCTTAAAACTGCTACTCAAGCCCGGTGATTTGCAGTACACTTCTTATTACAGGATACATTATGCAGAAACCCTCTGCTATGTGATGGGACATGGCAACCCTGCTGTGAGAATGCCTATCAGCGCTTCTTTTAAGGCCCTTTCTCAATTGTCAGCAAAGTATTTTTTAAGGTTAAAAGGTGTAAAATTATTCTGAAACGCTTTTCTGACCTGTCGCCTATCACTGCAAAAAGCTATAGTTCATTTTTTTTCTAAAATTGTATTTTTAAAATGTGATATTATAAGAATAAGGCTAGTAAGAAAAATATAGTTTTCTCTGCTTTTCATTATATTTTCTTAATTTTTTCAGTACTTATACACATTAAGATTGTGAGTCCCTTTTTATTTCTGATTTTCTTCATTATGATTGTTACTTTCCTGTGAGTCAGTTATGATATGCAATTAATGAGAAACCAGCAATTACAAAAAATCTTTTAATTTATATTTTTTTGGATTTTCAAATGAATTCCTGAATCATATTCTATGATGTAAAAGTCAAATGCAGGAGGGTCATGAAGCATAATCTCATTTTACCGGTATATAAAGTTCACAAGATCTGTCATTCTTCAAGTACTACCTGTACTTTGATTGAAACAACACTGAGTATCAGCAGGAAAACTAGAAGAAGGCTTCTATTCTTCAGACTGGTGGCTGGCTTTTATGGCTTTGCAAGCTGCTTAACTCTAGATTTCCCAGGCTACATGCACGATTCAAGGTCAATGATCCTATAGTTTTAAATCCTGTGCACAAGAGGTTACCATCTCCCATTGTCTGTAGCTTAAGATTTCCAATGGCAGCTAACTATTTATGTGCTGGTGAAATGCTGGAAGGTATCTGAAATCACTTTACACTGCGTTTCATGGACTGTTCTATAGCACAATCTTATCAGACGACACTGGAGAGCTCAGCCCTGCTGTAAAGAAGCGTCAGACATGAAGGGGCTGATTTTCCCATCCGATATGTGATACAAGCACACAACAACACGAGTTGCAGCCGGAGCCAAGAAGAGAAGTACAAACAGGTGGTGGAGCTGAAAACAGATGCTGTGCTGGGTTTATGCATTGAGTTTTGTGGCATGTGGGAGAACACCAAG
The DNA here is from genome assembly GCA_013397845.1 of Melanocharis versteri. Taxonomy (NCBI): domain Eukaryota; kingdom Metazoa; phylum Chordata; class Aves; order Passeriformes; family Melanocharitidae; genus Melanocharis; species Melanocharis versteri. Next base: position 128,814 of record VZTG01003310.1, on the reverse strand, counting down.
GTGATTACACCCAAGAATTCTTATAGCATGGCTACAAGAAGTGACAAAAGCAGTAAGAAGGTGTCGTTATGCTGCACTCAGGTACCTGTGAGGATTGTATCAGTCCTTTCCAACATGGACTCATCCACTTTTCCTGACAGCCACCTAAGCAGTCTGAGCCTCCAGAAAGGTTTTCTTCCTGTATCCTCCCATGCTGTTAGTGGTGAGGTGTGCAAGTCGAGCAACTGCTGTGTACTGTGCTGGCATTACTGAAAGGCAGACAGCACATTCTGCTTCACATGGATTTTATGGCATCCTCTTTATTAATTGACTATACCTCAGCAGCATAAAGCTCTCATCTTAGCCTGCTTGTTAGTACCTTGATAACCAAACAGGAGAAGGCTGTCGTTCATACAGACATAGGTGACAGCACCTCATGTTTTTCGGACCACACAAGTATAAACTGCATGTTCTCCAGCAAGAAACACTCCAGAAGTCTGCTCTTTGAGAGGCATGGCCTGGCCCAGCATCCCTGGGGGCCTTTCATCCCTGTCTCTGTGCAGGGTAAGAGCAGGACTTATCTTCACCCAAGTCCTGGGCGCAGGAGCAAGTGTTCAGGTCTCGGATATGAGAACAGAAAGTGAGATTTCACATCACAGCACAAAGCACAAAGCAGGGGAACACACATGCTGTGCTCCAAGGATGATGACTATCCAGCCAGCAGTGCCTAGAGAGGCTTGCAACATCCAGCAGCCCTAAAACTCCTCCCTTGGATGATAGCTTATAGCTATGCTTAAAGCTTAAATAGCTTGATAGCTTGATAGCTTAAAGCTATGCAATACAGAGTGATTCTTTCAGACAAAAAACCAGCAAATCTGTAAAACTATACCCAAGGATTTAAAATTCTGTATTTAGAAGCTGCTAACAAATGTAAAGTGCAAATGAGATCATTGTTGTCTAGAACTAATCATAAAAATTTTAATACTGGGCAATTCCAGATGAGATTTTTACAGGTACCACAGGATGATTTTTTAAGTTAGACCCTGAAAAATAGTGTCACTCTGTTTCAAAATATGTATATGTATACATAAAATAAAATAAATCTCTCGAACTGAACAGTTACTCTTCATTCACTGTCAGTCTTCCTGCAACCATTCTGAATGCACAACAGCCTTCTTTTACTCAGCTCCCTAAAATCCCACTTCTTCCACAGGGACAAATCCAAGGAAGTTGTGGAGTGAAACCCGCCCTTGACTCTCTATAGACACTTTGTCCTGGGAGAAGGTAATATCATGTTCGTCCTGTGCATTTTTAGGAATGGCCAGAATCCCAGGCACATCCCGGACACAAAGGTATGGAGTGGTCAATGTCATGCTAGCCAGTTCTTTGGGACAAGACTACGACACTTTCTAAAATCACTTGAAACATGCCAGACTCTCTTCACACAGGTCTTGGGTGCAGTAGAATTAATCTCTTTTAACATTTAAAATTAATCTGTCTGGAATTAAAATTAGTTCCTTTTATCATATGGAAAGGAAATGTGTATATCCAGATGCACTTCATCTCACCCTAAAGCAGATATCTACGATTGGGAACTTACTCCTGATTGAGGATAAACAACTCATAAACCTACAAAACTAAGATTTGGGAAATATTTACAAGAAGCTGTTATTGTTCTTCTGAAGTTCCACATTCCATTTCTTCTGCATCCAAATTCCAGCTGTGAATTCTGGGTAAGTGAGGAATAACAGGCAAGATTATTGTCTTGGTGTCATTTTAACACTATCTGTACACCTCTTTCTACGTAATCATTTCCATGACATTACCACAATGGAGATGATAGGGCAGAAGAAACCTAGAGGGTGCAATCCTTGGGACAATGAGAATTTTGTTTTTACAATATTTCAGAAACACTAGCCAAATACCTGCCCAAGGAGGTCCCTGTGCAAAATAGGAACCATCCTGAAAATTCTTCTTTTCTAAGCACCCACTGCAGCCAATGGTTGGGTTTTGCAGGAAGTCTGCATCGCAGGCATTTGCAGGAAGTGATGCTCCACACTGTAGAATGATTAGGAGGACCTATGTTCACCCATTAAACCCAGAATATGGCTATGGCCATAATTCCAAATTACCAGAAATCCTTCTGCTAATTGCAGGGTCACAGATTATGGCATTTAATTGTCAGTTAGTGCTAAGGCTGTATTTTGGCCTCTAAGTCAGGACTGGGACCTGGTCATGTAAGAGTTCAAAGCCCTGCAAACCAGGAGCTTGAGGGCAAGGCTGTTCTCCAAAGGTACAGCTGGAGACCATAACCCAGTGGTGCCAGCTTCCCTCATGGATGGTCATGAGTATCAGGGAGCATGGCCTTCCTGCCCCAGTATCTGCCAGCAGTTCTGGGGAAAGCTTGCAGATTCAGCAGGATCCTTTGCTTGCACAGCTTTCCCTGCTCGCTGTGCCCAGTCTAACTGAGATATTGAGTACCTGAGCTCTTTCTTGCCCAGAGACAGAGAGGCTACAGATCCAGGTAGCATTTCCCAAAGCAGGGCTTTGGTAGGGAAGAAATGTGATGTGTCTCTAAGAGTTAGCAGGGGCAGGCAAACGTGAAGAAAAGAGAGAAAGTCAGTCACATTCATCAACAGTGTGTCCAATACAGATATATGCAACTATTGTTTTTTAATTTAGAGGTGCAAATTAAGTAAAAAAAAGTCCAGACAAGATAAGGAATTAATAAGGCCATTGTAATGTCCAAACAATGAATTTCAAGAGATAAAAAATAGTGGAAATACTGCAACAATATCCAGACTTTTAAAATTATCTGATTTCATAATATAAGCCATCATATTTTTGCATAGCAAAACACATTGATTTCAACTCAATGTTTTTCATACACACTTAGTATGAATATGTTGTTCTCACTTTTTGCACAAGATAGTAAACTTTTCTGTGCACTGTACAATATAAAATAAAGATACCTTTTTTTGGTGCCTTTTCTTCCTTTTGTTCCACTGGTTTTCAGTTTTCAAGGCTCCCCATACTTTTCAAAAGAACCCCATATTGCTGGAAATTAAAGTAATTTTTTTCATACTGCACTAATGAGTAATTAAAACAAAAAAAAGCAGCAACTTTGTTATCATTTTTCATAAAAACCGTGCACTAAAGCAGTGAGCAAAGGGAAATAAATGTTTTACCCTTCTTTTAAAACTCCAGTGGTGTTGCATATACATACATATGCATGCAAACCATATAGATACACTTATAAAATACAAAGAAATCAGATGAGGTAATAGCACCCCCTTCTGAGAGTTAAGACCAAAGCTTATGCCCTCTCTTTGAAGCAAATCAGGAGACTTTTCGTCATGGTGCTACAGCTTTTTGATACGCAGCTCTTACTTCATGTTTTGTTCTACTGTGCTAAACTAGAGACATGTACATACTATTTACTTGGCATTTATCTGCTCCTCACTCTGTCACTGTAAGAATTCCTTGGTTACAAGGCAGCAATTATAATTTAGAGAGAGGAAGTCCACAAAAAATTATTTTTTTCAGCTCACCTGTTCCAATTATTCCATGAATAAAATAGCCCTTGAAGTGGCTATTTTGTAGTCAGGGGACAGGTGGAGAGAGGTGTGAAGGGCTGGTGTAACTCAGCAGGACTGTAATTTCTCTCTTCAGCGGCTCAGCTTTCCTGCGGGTGGAGGTTCATCTCTTTTGAAACGGGCACAGCCTCCTATTCCCCGCCCCCTTTGCCCCCTGGTTTGAGATTAGGGCAGGAGAGGACCAGGAGCCTGTCTCCCCCTTGTAGCAGCAAGGGCTGAAGATGAGGTACCTGCAACAACTTCTGGGATCACGCCCAGAGCCACCCCGGCATCACAAGGGCTACAGCAACGCTCTTTGTGAGCCTCCCTTACCACGTACCTACACCAGCAAACATGGGCTCGGTTCCTCCCCCAGCCTGGCAAAATGTTGACTTACCTACCAAAAAAAGGGCATTTTCCACACTAATGGAAAAACCAGACCCAGATGATTTCCTGCCTCATCCATCCTTTTCTGACTGCAAATCTCCCCTCAAGCAATTTCATCTCAGTGGGAATGAGAAGATCCCCATCTGCTCCACACGACGTGGGCTCCTTTACAGAGCACGGTACAGGCAGAGCTCTCGGAAGGCAGCAGAGAGCAGCCTGTGAGCAGCTCTGTCCCACCGCACCAGGCTTCAGTGGCATCGGGCCACCCGAGCAGCCCGCAGCTCGCCAGCCCAGAGACAAAATAAATCACAGCAAATAACAGCAATCATGCCACAAAACGCTCAGAGAACAACGGAGAAATGTGGCCAGGGTGAAGAGTCAAAAAGAGACTGTAACAGTGCTCCTCAAATTCCCACTTCTCACTGACAACTGATTTGTGGTATCCCCCAGCATATCCTACTCTGGATAAACAGTAGTTTGCATAGACAGTACCGCAAAAACTTCTGTAGGGTTTACAACAAAGCAGCTAAGGGAGTAGCAGAAGGTTATTTACTCTCTCTCTCTTTTTTTTTTTTTTTGGTTTTTTTTGGGGGGTTTTTTTGGTTTTTTTTTTTTTTTTTTTTTTTTGAGCTGCAAAAGAAAGAAATGTGTTTGATGAAAGGTGCTAGACTAAGGAAAATAGTGAAGGACGCAACTTAAAGCACAGAAATCCACATGACACTGAGCTATATATAATTTACCATGACAAATCAGTGCTCTAGCAGAAAGAGAGTCACAGCATGTGAAGAAAAAAATTAGCGCAAGCTGAAGATAAGATAGACACCATTTTCTACTTGCAGTGCTAGGAAAAAAAAAGTAAAAGTTAAGCCAAACAAATAGAAAAAAATTCAGTAATACTGAAAGGGAAAAAGGCACTTCCAGGACATGTATAAATGTGTGCACCACAGAAATTCAACATTAGAATACCATATCATCATGAGGAAAATTTTAAGGCTAAAAAATTATTAAAGTCCACAAAAATTCGTGTAGTAATGCTGAATCTGATGGAAGAGCCTCCAGCAGAGATTTTGCAGCCCAAAACCTGTATCAAACAGTGTGCCAAGGTAACTACGAATAAAGTTACTGAGATAAGAACTTATAAAGTAAATACAGTACATAAAAGTGGATATACCTGAAACCCAGATTACAATGATGCTTGGTTTTGGCTGAATGTTGTTATGTGTAGGGCCTTTGCACGTGAAGAATGGCCGCCTGTACACTCAGAGAGAGTGCAAAAATGAAGCTGATTTGGGGGAATGAGTTCAAAGCATACCTACACACTTGGGCTCCTTCAGGCCAAGGGTAGCAAGCACCCAAGCTAATGCCTAAATTCCCCAAAAGACACATGCACAGATCAAGATGATCATAAATTCATACCAAAAATAAATTACAGGATCATAAATGGATGAGAATATGTATTTTGCAATAGGGTTCTTTAAAAATGACCACTGGTAAAACAGGAGTCAGCAGGGAAGGGTAAATGGCTTCTCCTGGGAACACAAGGGAAGTTGCAGAAAACCTCTAACCCGGAAATGCCACGCTGAGCAGGATCATCAAGAGCAAAGAAGAGCTTTTCCTTGCTCTCTCTAGGCACTGACAGTTGTCTTCAGAAGGAAATTGTATTATTGTGCTTGGAAGAAGTGCACTCATGCACTCCCATCCCAGCTCAGGTATTGAGATCCCTGAGCTGGCCCCTTTGAGAATCCAATTGGTTCAGAAGCATTTAAGCTTTACTGCCAGCCAAGTCTATTTATTCCCCTCATCTCAGCTCCTGCCCCACTCAGTCTTTGGCAGGGCTGGGCACACCTGACTCTTCAGCCCTTGCAGCATCAGATCTGACTTCTTCCAGTGCAGCTGGGAGTTGGGAAATTACCCAGGCACAAGCTGGGACCTCTCTGTTGCACCACCAAAATGTTTCACAGAATCACCTGTAGATAAAAATGGCATCTCACCAGCAACAAAAAGAATGCAGTAAAACAAACAGTGTTATTACTTGAAGTGAGAACAAGAGACAACACCCTTGTATTACTAATGGTTCTTAATCTACATGCCTAGCCCAGAAAAATCTACTGGATTAGATTTGGACTGGAAACTAAGACAGGACTTTGGAAGACAACATAACAGATTCTGTGATGAAATAGGAAGTTGTCATGCAAGAAAAAAGACTCCACAATTATTCCTTTGTGCCATTTTTTACTTTTCTGTCATAGTTCTCCTAATCCTTTGGAACACTTGGAGACTTAAAATTTCCATTGACATAATTCAAAGAAAAAAATGTCCATTCAGTATCAGCCAACTGTCTTTTCTACTGTTTTCTTTTTTTCTTTGTTTTTCTTTTCTACTGTCAAAGATAGACACATCTCAAAAGATGGACTTTGTGGAAAGGCTTTGAACCAATCACAGCAAAAGTAATCATTGTGGAAAGGATGCAGAGGCTAAGGACATGCCTCTCAATAAAGGTTTGAGGCTATCCAAGGAAGTGTACAACATACTACACAAAGAAGACAAAAGTAGGAAACTATTTGATAGATTTTAATCCAAACAGTAATTCTGACCAGCATGGAATTTGAAGTGTTGCAGTAGTTTGCAGAAAAGCTGAGACAAGGTTTGGAACATCATCAACTGTAGGACAAACCATGTGCATCTGCCTGGCAGTAAACATTCAAAGATCAACTAATCTAAGCAGTAAGTTACAACAAATTACTTCCTTTATGGGAGAATATTAACATCATCCCAAAAAATTCAAAGGAAATTTCTATCTCAATAGGCCAAAAACCACCTGCTTTTGAATTTTGGGAGGGAATATAAATGTTACACGAACTCAAGGAACAATCAAGATGCTCAAGTGTCATACAAAGGGAGTACAAATGATGGGAGTGACTGAAAGCCCAACACAGAACTGTCACCTTCGCAGGTGACTGTGGTGGCACAGTAAAGCCAACCTCATGGCAAATGCCCCCTTAGTGGTCACGAACTGCTGATGGAAACAGGCAGTGCAAACCATCTCACTCGAGGCTGGAGAGCCACAGCCAAATGTAAGCAAGGTTACAGCAGCTTACCAAGCCAGTGTCTCCCATCTGAGAGGCAGCAGCTGGTGCAGCACCCCAAAGGACACTGAAACGCTGCAGCCTTCAGCAGGACAGGGCACGCTTGCTGCAGGCTGGTGTTCTCAACCAAGAACCTGAGCAGGTGTGCTTTGGAGAGCATCCAAGGATCTAATACAGGAGATCAAATCCTTAGCCCTGTCTCTTGTGTGCTACCAGGTGGACAAGTAATGCAATACAAACACATCGTAACAAAACAGTCACACCGGACAGACACGAGAGGGATCCAGTCCCCGCTGGCCAGAAGGAAAGAAAGCCCATGTCTGCTGTGGGATGCTCTCATGAATCAGTGTGTGTGCCAGGGCCTGGGGCTCCCTCCTTACCCTGCTGATATGCTGTCACACCAAGCTGAAGTGGCTCAGCTGGATCCAGCACCTCTTGATAATCAGTGAACATGAGCGTGGCATTGAATGGAGGCACGGCATTGCCTCTTCCAGTGCTGGCAGGACTCTTCCCTGCTCCAGCCCCTCTGCTCAGCACGACAGCACATCAGCAGGCCACGCTGAGAGGAGAAACAACATGAGGCACAAAGGAGCAATGCTAACAGAAGCAGGGGGATATGGCAAAGGGGAGCTGAAAGCCCATGAGCAAAGAGGAGAGAGAAGGATGGAAAAATTAGGTTGATGAGCATCTGAATGAAGACTTTATGGGGGGGAAAAAGGCAGTGTATTTCTGCGCTTGCACTTTTCCTTTTACACAGGGAAAAGCAAGAAGCAGAAATGATGGGTTTTATACTGTTCATGATGAAATTCAGAAAGGAAATAGAAAAGAGATTCAAAAGCAGAGCTCAGAGAGCTCCCACTCCCGGGCTGCTAGGCCAGTAATTTTCAAGCTGTGGTCCATTGTGACTTGCACCGCCAGGCTGTGTTTACCCTGTGACTTAGTGCCAGCAGTACCGCTGGATAAGGCCTTTCAGCAGATCAGCATCAAATCCTATTTTCAAAGACTTAAAACAAAAACAACAACAACAAAAACTAAAAGCCTCATTTAAAAAATTTCCTCTGCACAAAATGTTGTCGTGATATTCTACATTCTGGACAATTCCTCCACCAACTTTTAAATAAGCATATTTGGGCATTATAAGATGTCTATTTTGTGTGGATTTTGTGAGCATTGTAAAACATATATGGTTTCAAAGCTTATCAGTTCTGTTCTGGCTAAGAATGTACATCTTGTGCAGGAACGTAAAGGAGACCCACACAATCTAAACAATGACATTCAACTTGAATGAGAAGTTAATTTGAAATTACCATGGCTTTTCTGTACTCATACTCCACCCCACTTACGTGTTTTGAGAGCAGCACTGCCGGGGCACTGAAGGATGCAGCCGTGAAGCTCAGTATCAGCCACACAAAGCCTGATGTTGGCACAGATAACTTCTACTTCTGTGCCACTGTGATATTGATACCTGCTAAGTCTCCATAAACTCCTTTTGCTCACATGAATAGAAAGGCATATTTAAAAATCTAGAGAGAATGGAAATCCCTGGTCACCCTGAACATGAAAAGGGTAGTGTAAACTCTGGAACAGCCCAGGCAAAAAAATTTTTTCAAATGGCTAAACCAGAAGTTAGGATGTTTGGCTCACACTGCAGTTTTGCAGGTAAAATGGCAAATGTCCTCTCCCTTGTCTGATGTTCTGTTCCATGACCTGTTTAACAGTTTCCTCTCTTTCACTCTCTCAAGCTCAATGCTTTTATTTTATCCTTCCTAATTAATCTTATGTATTTCTCCTTTTGTCTTGCCCCTCTCATCCCAGCGATCTTGTCCCCTTGCTGGCTGGGATGTCAGCCTTGGTTTGACCTCCTACCACTGTAACTGCTTTTTCCTCTAGGCAGTTTCCAAGTGAGCTGATTCACAAGGTTTATAGTTATTTCTCTTTTAAATCACCTCCCAAGCCTCTCTCCACCACAGCAGTTACAAGAAATGAACCAGTGATAAATGGTAGGGATAAAGGGCACTTGATAAAATGAAACTAGATGAACTAAAGTGTGTCGGAAGGTACATCGCTGGTTTCTTTCTCCCATATCTACCATTTACAACCCACTTCTCAGAGCAGAAATTAGAGATTAAACATGGTACTTCGTCCAGTCCCAGAGTACACTGGCAAGTGCAATACAGCAAATACACCAATAAAGGTCGCTTCAATCACCCACACAGGGGCTACTGATGGGCATATATATAGTTATGCTATGCAGTGCTGAAAGTTTTTTTATGACAAAGCATAGTCCAGGAGTAAATTACTCACCTCCTCTGAAAGGCCAGCAGTGCAATGTTCTGGAGCACCACTTGCATCAGAGAGAGGAGCACCAGTGTACAGCAGGCATAATTTCTTTGGACCCAGATGTGTGCCTTGACAACTCCAGACCCCACAAGACACATCAGAAAGCTAAAGAAGCCCAACTTCAAGCAAACCAGCTACTTACCTCTAGAATTAAAATCGTGACACAAAGACAGCAACAGCAATTGATTTCCTATATCCATGATCAGTGGCTACATTCTATTAACTCAGATGTGTGCTGGGGTAGTAGAGCACATGCAAATAGCAGGGTATTAAATATCCTGCAAGAATACTATAGCTAAGAGGGCGCCCATAAAATCACAGTGTGAATATTTTTGCCCCATTACTGCATCTTCTGACTTTCCTGCTCCAGATGCCTTTGTCTTTTCTACAGCCTCTCCTCAAGAAGAAGCAAAGCCTGTGTGTGAGGGGGTGCATACCCAAGAACCCTTAGCAAAATCATAATACAATACCAGGAATACAGCTTCAGCAGGCACACGAGCCCTGTTCTGCCCTGGCTGCAGGCTCACACTTCTGAGCCTGCATTTCTTGCCTGGAACAGCAGTCACTTTGCTATCTGTCCAGCCAGCATCCTTTTGTTGATCAGTGAAGTTTTGGCACTGCAGATGTGATAAGAATAAAAACATTTAAGCAATCGGTTAATCTAACAAATATGTTAAATATAGTGAGACAATGCCCACTGCTTTCATTGGCACCAGACATAAATCTCAGAGAAAATTGCACAGATGCAATCAGAGTTGAACACAAGAAGTGTTTGGCACATTTGAGCTCTGCTACCCTGAAGATAAGACTTGAAAAAAGGACAGACTGCCTATCAATACCTTCACAGAGCACACCCTTTTGAGCTCTATAAATATATTACATTCTCACCACAATACTTTTTCCCCCCCTAGGACTGTCTTTAAACATACATGCCTGCTTTCCTATCCTGAGATTTTTTTTTTAACATCCTTCTGATAACTTTCTCTGTCTTTGAATTATTAGTGAACTACTTAATTGTAGCTAACATTTTCCATCATTACTCAAAATCCCTGCCAATACAGAAAGCTATTTATTAAAAAAGTAGTTTTAATAAAATATTTGTAATAAGGCAGTTGTCAGCTGTTTGCAGGTGCCCCTCACAGTCAAGTCTTACTGATGAAAGGTGGGAAACAACTTCCTGGAGGAGACTGCTCTGAGATTTTCAATTAAAGCAAAGCTGTTTCACACTGTAATGGCTGAGTGGTGTCTCCAAATTGAACACAATGACTCTTTAGGGAATAGTTGAATTTTCCAGGTAATTTGTTTCATTATAAACTCTCCTAAATTTTACAGACATTTGTAAAAAATAACTTTTTGAGAATAGACCTTGTTTTCCGCCTCCCATTTTTATGTTCCCCTCATGACAAACCATTTTTCCAACTTGCAAATATGTTTTTCTCTCATTCAAGGTAAGAGTAAGAGAATTTCTTAAAGTTAATTCAAATTGAATTTTTAATGCATTTTAGGTAAATCCTATTCAGCTTGCCTGCGTGCTTTCCTCTTCAGAATTAAAGTTGCCCTGATTTAAAATAATTTTAAACCATCACAGCAGGAAATAAATGAAACTAAGAACTAAAACCTTTTGAATTTTGAATGAGAATGTACACATAAGTGTTTTTAATATGATTTGGCTAATCCCCTTAAATTTCATACCTCTATTAATTCACAAGATATCTTCTGAGTGATCGTAACAAGATTATTCTTAGATTGTTAAAAAATGCTCAACTGTTATTATCAGTTCAGAGTTAAAAAGACAGTTCACTAGCCTTAGAACAAGGTGAGAGGCTTCAACTTTTCTTACAGCTCCAGAAAGAGCCCATTTGGTGTTTCCACATAGCACATGCCTCCCTGCCTCTCTGGTTAGAAGCCAAAGGTCTTTCAATATCTGGATTATCACAGCCACAGGATGGAAAGGAGCCAGTGATGAAAACCACCAAGTCTGCTGGAGTTTCAAGAGAAGTTTGGACAATGCTCTCAGGCATATGGTGTGATCCTTGGGGTTACCCTGTGCAGGGCTGGAAGTTGGACTCAACGATCCTTGTAGATCCCTTCCAAATCAGGATACTCAATGATTGGCTGACAATCATCTTATACAAAAATATTATGGTTTTTTGCCTTGAAGCTGCAGCGATACCTCAATATGACTTTATGAAGTGTTGTGTAAATTGATCTGTCGAGACTGGCAATGCCTTTGTTGTTTTTAACCTCTTCAATAATAATTAGAGAGTAAGAAAATGCTTGTCCTAGGTTGAGCATGAACCAATGGTGGGGGTTGGACACGCCTCCAGATCCCATATTTAAAACAAAGCAAGGCGCCCAAAGCTCTCTCTTGCTTCCGGCTTTCAAGCAGGTAACTGAGGAGCCCGCGCGGTCCGGTAGGGCCGGGCCCGGCCCGGCCAGGGCAGCCCGGCTCAGCTGGGATGGCCCGGCCCGGCCCGGCCCGGCCGGCCCCCAGTGCGGCGTGGACTTTTAAAATCTTGTTGCTATTGAGCCCGCCAGCTCCACAGGACCCCGGCGAGGCCGGGCCGGCTCCGCTCGGCTTCGGGCGGAGCCGAGATGGGCCCCACTCGGGCCACAAGCCGCTGAGCCGTCCTACCGGCGCCGCAGGAGATCATGCGGCTGAGATCGGGGGCAAGTCTGCAGCCTGTGCGGAAAGCAGCCCTGCGG
>VZTG01003310.1:4878-116498 GCA_013397845.1 Melanocharis versteri | reverse complement strand
CTCATCCTTAAAAGTGTACCCCATGGGTCAGTGGCCCACAGAGGTAGTTGTGGGAAAACTACCAAATGTGGGAGGGACCTTCACGGTACAAGCAGATTTCCACCCGGGCGCTGCTCTGCTGTGATATTAAATCTACAAGAGAACTGTTTCTTGTGGAGAAGTCTCCATGGCATGGCAAGAGAAACTTTTCTTTCTCTGAGTGAACTAGAAAAAGACTATTTTAGAAGTGATTCACTGACTGAAAAGTCTAGGTTTGGTCTCTTTACGTTGTCAGTGGGAAAGGAAAGATGGAAAGTGGGGGGAGGAAAAGTGTTTTGAAGGTTTATTCTGATTCTTATTCTTTTCCTTTTAGTTCTGTTAATAAAGTTAACTTTATGCTTTTTTTAAAGTTTTGCGCCTGCTTTGCTTCCTCCTAATCCATATCTCACAGCAGAAATTGGATAGATGATTTTAGTGAGTACACTAGTGTTCAACTAGAACCAAAACCGAGACAATGCTCCAGATCATTTTTCTCATGTTGAACCCGGGAATGTCTCCCAGCTCCCATATTTAGCTGTGCACCCCAGCTATGTCCAAATCCAGGACAGGGGAGGCTTACAGCCTGGGGGGATCTGGCTTACAGCATCCCCTCAGTTCAGTTCCTCGCTCCAGTTCTCTTGTCTTCATGGACAAAACCAAGGACTCGCAGACTGGAAAGAGCTGGGCCATATCTCAGAATAATCCAGACAACTGGGGTGCCAGAGAAGAGGATATGCTGCAGAATTATTGAGGCAAAGTCACAGACACCAATACAGGTAGGCTGAAGAAGGATTTCTCTAAATCTGCTTTACACCCAATTCAGGTTTCATAGAAGACCAAGGCCCCAGGCATGACAGAGCAGCTTTATAAAAACCCTTCATAGGAGGTTGATGAAGAGAGCCATTATTTCCATAATTATATGGCTGGCAGAGATGAGAAATATGCAGGGATGAGAAAGAGATTTTTCTAGAACCAGCCAGGCCAATAGAAAGGTTGCACACAGTGATCCCACAGGAACCAAAATATTGACATCTCTCAGTTGGTCAGATGATGGGGAAAGATTGCCGTGGCACGGCTAACTAAGCCTGAGGTAGAAAGTTTTTGACCTCAGAATTTGGAAGAACTTGACACAGCTCAGGAAAGTAGATGAGAGTGAACATGAACACTTTTTCCACGTGCCACACTTAGAAGTATAAACTGACCTTGCCACTAAGACGAAGGCTTACACAGACCTGCAGATATATGGCAATATCTCTGCTGTGGCTTTGGAGGCCTAGGACCAGCCCAGAGGCCATGGAATGGCTTGGATGAAGGTTTGTTTTTCTGTTGAACCGATGTATCTTGAGAACAAAAACCTCGTGTTGATATGGACATATCTGCTTAATAATGACAGACTTCATGGGTGGGTTATACACTCACGAGATGACTCTTGACATCACAGCCTTCACCTCCAAATACCCTATGTGAGAACATAGTCAGGGAACAATTATTTGGCCACTTTGAATGCATATTCTCTACAGCAGCATGGGAAATGCACCATCTGAGCATCCCAAACTACTGAGAGCTGGGAAGGCTCAGAGTTGACTCCAAGTCACAGGCTTAAGTCTGGTGTGAGACCTTCAGAGGTGCCATTGCACTGCCCTGCTCCACAGTTCAACCTTGGCATGGCACAAAATAATTTTTCGGTTTTCAGAGTGACACTGCCCTTCATTAAACCCAAAGAATTACCTTATAGGATGGAGGGCTCCTTCTTTGCTGCTCACTTGCACAGCAGTGAAAGAACTGTTACAACTGATCCCCAAAACACAGAGTGTTTTTTTTTTCCATTGGTTAAATGAAATATTGAAACTAGGCAGAATATCCCTCAAAGTTTAGGGCACAGGGTAAAAACTATATTCCAGGGATTTCAAAGCACTTCTATTAGGCTGTAGATGAGTGAGCTCAAAGTTAGCATGAGTGACAGATCCAGAACACAAGATAGGTTTAAAGTCATCCCCAAATAAACACATCTACACAAGTTCAGCCAATGAAAGCTATAAAAGGCTGCAGGCTATAAAACTATCTGGTGGAAGGTTGTATACTCCTAGAGTACCACTGACATCTAAATATTGTCCTTTAATTTAGCATGCCTGCAGCCTGCAAGGCCAGCAGTGCAGAAGTGTAGAAGATGGACCTTAAAGAATTTCAGCCTTCCCTACAAAATTATTTCTCCCTCAGGTTTTGCCAGGTTTAGAAAGCTAGAGAAAGGGATCAAAATTTGGGGCAAACATGGTTCTGAATAAAAAGAAGGCAGTCTGAAACTTCTGGGGAATTACTGGAAAATAAATTACAGCTTGCTAACCTCTTTCCATCAAATTTCAAAAATGCTGGATAAAATGTCATGCAGTTCCCAACCCTGGGATACAATCTCTTTGAAATCTGTGGGCAGTATCACAAATATGAGATTGGGTATGCTTAGCATGTACCATTGCACACAAGTTTTGTGAGCAGACACAAACATGGAAGTTCACACAATAATTAAATAAACAGAAAGCAGAGTAGCTGGGAGGATTCCAAACACCACGTCTTAGTTACTTAATCACCCTGCAAACACATTTCAGATTATTCTGTTTTTATTAGTTCCATGTTAAAATGCAAATCACATACTGTAGTTTTAATGACACAATAAAATAGAAAATAATTTTTGGCATAAAGATCTACTGAATAGATTTCTCCCCCACCAAATTGGCTTGTCCGATACATCCTCTGCTCAGTTTTAGTTCCTTCTCTACATAGCAGCTCTTTTGGTAGGAGGCCAAAGCCTGTCAATTAACAGTAAGCCTATCCCTTATGAACAGAAGCAGGGACTGTGATCATGTTCAACTAAGATCAAGGATTAGTAAATCAGCATGGCACCAGATTGCAGGCACTATTTAAACCCCACAAGCCTACAAGCCACTGCAGCAATATTATATTCCATCTGGATGTGGAGAACAAAATCTCATAGTTACAGAGGAACTCACTTTTTACCTTTCCTGTGCAGGCAATTACAAGTCAACTTAAAATGAGCCCTGATTTAATCATGTTGGCTCTCTCAAATGCCAGCTAGGAAATAACCCCATGCTGCCACCGCTGGTATCTTATCAAGGACTTTCCATCAAATTACACATATTTCATTACACCTACTATAAATTATAGAAGACTGGATTTTTTACAAGCAAGCCAAATATTGCACCAAAGCTGGCACAAAGTTTTCTTTTTAGAGCTTGAAGAAGTGTAATACTATCTCACCCCTTGCCTGGCACATGGGGTTGTTTCTGCTGCTTGCTGCAGAATCAGGCACAGTGCACATGATGAAACGTTTCGTTTACTTGATAAACAGAGTCTGAGTTCAGGGCTTTGCCAGAAAATGGCCACCCAGTACAGTGTACAACCCATGTTCCCTATAATCATTCTTTTCCTCAGGGATTTTTAATTTTTTTTTTTCACTCCTTAAGAAAGGCATAGTTTTCTTTTATCCCAGATCAAGTGACAAGAGAAAGAACTGAGATGTTTGCTGCCAGGTAAAATACAAAGTCATGGAGGTCCAGGGGGATCTCATTCCACAAACCTACTGCCAAGTTGAAAACAAATGATATTATCAGAAAATGATCACAGAAAGTAAGCCTTGCTCAAAGATAAACAGTCTTTATTAACTTCTCTTTGAAACGACCTGAAAGCAAAGTCAAAGAACAATGAGGGAGGGTGACCTGCCTCGCTACTGCTGCTCCCACCAACCATCCTCAGCTGGAGCAATGCCTCGTGCAGTGCCAGACTGCTGGGGTCAGCACATAGCTCTGCAGCCAGAGAAGAGACTTGGGCCTTTAGGCAGAGGTTTTGCTTTAACATTGCCTCCCTTGCTGAGCAATAATTTCCTGAAAACTAAATTATCTGGAAACTAAGCCAGAAGAAAGCTGATGCTAACATTTTCAGCCTTGGTGCTGTTGACTTCTTTTTTCTATGACAAGCATCAAGCAAGGAGGAAGTGAGGCCACCAGCTGGGTGGTCCTTTTCTAGTGCCTGAGGAGTGTCTTCTGAATTGAGCTACAGCTGTTTCATAGCAGGCACATAGGCTATTTCTACGCTGTGGGACCCCAGAATACATCAGTTCTTGGTCTTGGTGGCTTCTGCAGCCACTTTGCCACACCATACTGGGACGAAAGCTTGGCAGCAGCCAGCCCCTCTCCTCCCTCCCTCCCTCTTGTCCAGTTTCCTGGTGAAGAGCAGACATGCACCCAGGAGCGCCCCGTGGCACTGCCCAAACAGCTGTCATTTGGCACCAGCAGAGGACCACAACATAAGGGATGTGTGTCCAGGCATACCGTGTATATTTGCACTTTTGTTTGGGATTCATCTGTCCTAACCTAATAGATTTGATAGTTAAATGTCTGTCCCTAAGATGGCCACAACTGGCTGCTCCTGTGTAATCAGAGAAGAGAAAGAAGCATTTTGAAGGTGTGATTCATGCCATCTTAAATCAGATGCCAAAAATACAGTCAAATTCTCTTCCAATTAGTATAAAGGCAGTCAGGACACAGACATTTATTCTGTGGATATCTAAAGACAGCAGATACTAGTTTTAGTCTTTGTGACTCAGCAGCATGACCCCCTCTGCTGAACACCTGGAGTTTACTGGGATGGAAGTGATTGAAAGTCATTGTCTTGTTAAGGACAGAAATCTGGGACTCCAAATAATATAAACTTAATTTCAATTATTTACTTTCAAATTGCACACAGACCCTGAAACAAAGGATGGAGCCCGCAGATTTCTGCAATTCACTGCAGGACGTATTAACCAGACCCAGATGGTTTTGACCTCTTTAACAAATATCCCACCAAAACCAATTTCTTAGCAAATCAGGTTTCCTCCTCCCCCAGAGTTCTCTGATTCAGAAATCCCTCTTGCTCAGGACTTCCCTGTGGGCGTCATGGCTATCAACATGGGTATTAAGCATCAATCATCTTTTTGCACGTCTGCTGTGCTGTTTAAAGGAATTTCTTTCCTTTTCTTTAAATGCTTATGAGAGAGAAGGGCTGTAAACCTCTCAATATTTTTATTAAAAGCATTTTAAATGATGTTGCCAGTCATCCTTAATGGAAGAGCCATTGAAATCCCTGTGCATAGCAGTGTTTCTTCCAGTGACAAGTCTAAAAAGAGACTATTTCCAATGATGCAGGCACAAGCTCCTTATTTATAAATACAACTTTCAGTGTAAATTTAAGTCCAAGCAGCCTAGGAACAGCTAGCATATTCTTGAGTACTTTGCTGAAAATGTCACATAAATCATGGTGCAAGTACTGAGTTTTGTTTAAGAGAATTGTGTCCTGTGTCTGTCATGAAAGAGGGACTATTTTAGGAGAAGAGCTTTCTTAAAAATCAGGACTTTTAATTTGATTAATACCTGAAGCTCATTAAAGAGAAAAGAGTTGTTATGCAAATGAATTATTTCTAGTGATACTATCAGGTTTTCTCCTTTAAATTCTACTTGAAAGAAGAAAAATAGTTGTCTCACTTGATGTTTAAGCTACATAATTGCTCAGATGGACATTTATTGGCTTGCCTGGTGTCTGATGGTCTCTGAACAGCTAAGTAAGAGAAAGGAAGTGAACAGGCTGCAGAAGTTCTGATTGTGAAACAATTGCTCTTTGGAAGTGTTACCATGCCAAGTGAAAATACAAGAACTGAATGTAATTTGGCATTGCTAGAACTTGTTAGTGCTTTTTCTTCTCTTAGCAGTATCCTCATGTGACAGGATTTGGTTATGAGGAAACTCCTAGAGCAATGCTCTATCAGGTCCGCAAGGAGTTTCAAAGCCCGTCTAAAAAGAGGGAGGAGATATGGCAAAGGGAATGGAGATCTACAGGAAAAGCACAATGAAGCTTGGTGTAGATTTCCCAGTTCCCTTTAAAGCCAAGATGTGAGTGCCAAAAGCTCCTCTGTGTCCCCGAATTCTCAAACTGTGAAATAAATATACCCAACCCTTTTTTTCTACCCCAAGCATGCAGAAAAACCTTTCTATTGCTGAATTCTATTTATGTGTCTCAGTAGAAGACATAAAACAAGTTTTAAAAAGTATCCATTTCCAAGTAAAATGTTACTTTCAGCAGAAATTTATCATGATATTTGTAAACTAGAGGCTGAAATAATAAATAATCACTAATGCTATCAGCTGATGGGTAGCATTTGTGTCAAACAGCAAAAGCTACTAACAAGCAGTACCACAGTTTCATAACAGGGGCTTTTAGTCAAACAAAAAATCCCCACAGGTTTTAGGATTTTTTTTCCTGCCGATCTTCTGCTGAGCTTATCAAGCTGAGCAGTCATGGAATCAATCTCACTGAGGAGCTGCAATTTCTCCCCAAT
Source organism: Melanocharis versteri (assembly GCA_013397845.1). Lineage (NCBI taxonomy): Eukaryota > Metazoa > Chordata > Aves > Passeriformes > Melanocharitidae > Melanocharis > Melanocharis versteri. The sequence continues at coordinate 110,098 of VZTG01003310.1, read as the reverse complement.
TCATGAAGCTTAAAATCACAGCTTTGGCAGCAGCCCTCCCACCCACCCACAGCTTTCATGGATCCAGATATAATGTAATTTTATTTTTATCCTGTATGGTTTTACATGGAAACTCAGAAATACATTTACACCATCACATAGTGTCTATGAAAGCAGCAGGAAAGCAAATTCTGCATTTGCAAGTTCGGAGAGATCTTTCAAATACTACAGTTACCAATGCCATTTGGGGGGCAGGAGGAAGAAAGAAAGAACCTTTTTCCTTGCAGGTGGATGATGAAATGATTGGATCTACCTTCTACTCTGGTGTTGATTCCCTCATCCTTATGGACTATTTATACAGTTGTAAAACCATAGGATTGCTGAAATCCTGGTTATACCACTGTCCTCTATGCTCAAGGAAGCTCAAGCATCCCAATGCCTTTTTAACAAATGTCAGTCTAACATGTTTTTAATACCTCCAGTAATAAAGAAGCCTCCCAGTGTTATTCCAGTATTTCTGCTTCCAGAGTCAGCAGGTTTTTTCTGTGTCTGACCTGAATTTGTATCTGATGCAGTGTAAGTCTGTGGTTTCTCTCCCATTCAGCTTAGACAAGAACAGTTTAGTCCATCCCTGCTGCAGCCTTTCATGTACTTAAAAACCTGCCATGTCACACCTCAGTATTCACTCAGCTAGTGCAAGCAGGCTTGAGATGCAGTTTTGTGGAGCTCTGATCGTCTTCACTGTTCCCCCTCCAATTACTCTTCCTAAAATGTGACACCTCAAACTGGACACAGCATTTCGTACAAGGCCTTGCTAACGCAGGGCAGAAGAGAAGAACCGGACATGACGTGTGCTGTATTGCTATTTATATACCCAGCCTTTTCAGTTTATCTCCTATTTGCCAGGAACGTTTGAATTCTATTCCTGGACCAGCATGCCGGCATCCCCTCTCAAGTTTTTGCTTACTTGCAAATGTACTGAATGCAGTTGCTATGCCATCATTTAGGCTGTTAGTGAAAACTGACCCAGATCACTGACACTCAGCTGCTCTTTTTCAGTGCAGTGAAACACGTCGTTTCACGGTGGGAAAACACAGAAAATATTATTTTCTTTTTTAATCTCTGAGTATGCATGTTTTGGTACTGTTGTTTGTAATAGGACAACCTACAGAAAGCCTGATTTTTTTATATTCCAAGAACTTAATCAAATTTCAGTGCATATACACTTGAAACCTGGCTTTTGTTTTATAGAGTGGTTTGGGGTTTTTTTCCCCTCTTTGTTTCACTTTGCATTTTCTCAGCACAGAATGAATATGATCAAGGGAAATAGTCACCAAGGTGAAAGAATTACTTGTTAAAAGACACTTGAAAACTGCTTGTTAAAACTGATGTTTTCTTGGTAAATATGTTCAAGGCTAGGAATAAGCAACCTATTCTGTCAGGATACTCTGTCCCTGCAATAGCTGGGCAGAAGAGAAAATACTATAAAAAATTAAAAACACTCCAATATTATTCTTCTGCAAGCTATGAGAGAAGATTAATTCTCTAATAATCCAAATAGTTGCTTGGGAAGAAACCTGCCATAACAAAATTATTTGTAGGGCAAATAAATGTTTGAATAAATTTGTGTTAGATTTAAATGCAGGGTTGGGGTTTAAATGCAAGGTTGGGGTTTAAATGCAGTTGGGGCTTAAATGCACAGCATTAACAAACGTTTGCTTAAGAAATTTCACTGATCATCTCAATTCATTATTCCGTTGTCTTCTCTGGCACAGTTAAATTAAACTCCCACAAAAGAGTAGAGGAGGCTGTGATGAGTTCTTCTCTGAAGTGGACTTTAATCTGTTAAGCCAGATGCATAAACACTAAGATAGATTTTTTTTTTTTTACCATGACCATGACACAAGATTGTTCCTGCAGTCATTTGTTTTAAGTATGTATCTAAAAATGGTAAGAACAGAACCTCTTCCTAACATGCACACTCATGCTGTCAGCTGACCTCACTCCCCAGGTAAATCCTAGGTCCTGTACTTGTGTTATCATGCTCCTAAACTCTGTTTTTTGGCATGAAACAGCATCCAGGTACAGCATGAGGGGACAGTTCTCTCTGGGAAGTGGTGACAGCAGACAGGCTGGGTGACACTGCCACAACCTGCCCAGTTCCCAAACATAGCCCCTGCCTCCTTCACCCACCCCTGCAAAGCCTCACACCACGCACGGCCACAGGCTGGGGTTTGTGCTGTAAAACCACTGCTCTGGGGGACTGTGGCACAGCCCTCTCATCAGTTCTGAACTCTGGAACTGAAGGAACATATGAAAAATAATAATTAGGTCTAAAGGGGCACCACGTGGGACCCAGTGGTCTGCCACACGTGGGTGTGGCTTGACTGTTTTAAGGAAAAGGAGGCCTGAGCAGCGGATAAAGACTTAACCAAGTGATAGATAGATAGTTTTGATGATCTACAGAGGGGAAATCTCTCAGTCTACATGTAGAAACCCTGTCCTAGACTTCACTTTTCTCTGGAGACTGAGTTTTAGAAATTTAGGGTATTATTTAAACAAAACTGCCTTTGCCAGGAAAAATTTAGGTTCAGAGTGGGTGAGTAGGTTAGGTGGACTGGTGAAGACTTGCTTAGAGCATTGTCAGGTTCTGGATCCCTTGGCTACAGGCAAAAGGGGGCTATATGCACATCACCCTGAAACAGGGGTGTTTGAGGTCTAAACACACTTCCTAATAAAGTAGGATTTATCCTAGAGAAGATACAGCAACAGTTTTCAGATATGTAGAGGGCTATTATAAGTACTCATTTTTTATTGATATGTCTTGTCCACACATATTTATTGATATGTGTTCTCTGAGGGCTGGAAAACACGGCTTAAACGGCAGCAGGAAAAGTTCAGGTTAGGAATGACAAATGACACTGTAGCAGGAGAAATGGAGAAGCAGTTGCATGGAATGTCAGAGGACCTCTAACTTCAGGGCTGCCTAAGAACAAGTTGGGTGAGGCTCCCTGAACAACTAGAGCACATAGATGATTCTCCTTGGGAAGACCTAGCTCAGCCCCTGAGGTCACATCCATGGCTCTACCAAGGTTTCAGGAGTGTTGCTGTGGGTGCATCATAAGTAGGATAGAGAAATGAGCATTACTGATTAAACGAGAGGCTGCTCAGAAGCACAGCATAAACCAAGGATAGCTCTGTAAAAGCAGGCAAAAAGTTCTTTGGAGAGCTCTAATCTGTGACTAGCTAGCAAGTCTGGCAAAGATTCAGATGCTTTACACAGCCAGTCTGTGAAAAAAGAAAGATAAGTTAAAGGTAAACTTCACATTTAGGTGCTGGAGCGTTTTCAGAGAAGACCGATGAAGATGGGGAAGGTTCTAGAGAACAAGTCTTATGAGGAGTGGCTGAGAGAACTGGGGCTCTTTGCAGAAGCTTCTTTTAAGAAGGAAGAATACAAATAAAAAAAAATAGTAAGAGTGCCTCCTCTTATTATTATAAGAACTGTCTCCTTTTCTCCAGCACTATTTCTGTTACTATAACAAAGCAAATCATAATTAACTGGGGACCCAAAGATTCCTCACATTCCAGCTAAATCCTGCAATTTTCCTGTCCAAAAACCCCTCACTAGATTTTCTCAGCAAAACTGTTAAAACCTACATGGGAGCAAAGCTTCTGTCCCCAGTGTCCCCAGGAACATGGGCTTCCTGGGGCTGTGTGTGCAGTTAAACCCACATTCACAAAACCAGCAACAAAAGTCGCGCTAACCCAGGTGTGCTGCCACCCTCCCAGTCCTTCATTATGTGATCACAAAGCCACCCCCCTCACCACCCAATCACGTGGATTTTGTCTACAAGATTGGGCACATGGGTGTTTTACAATATTCTTTTAGTCTAACCCAACTACTTTAATTGACGTGTCAGAACCTTTATTGCTGTAATTGCTCTTCTCTCCAATGTTCACATTAACAAATTGTTCAGCCTTGATGTGCTGTGTACTCGCTAAAAGGAAAACCTTGTTTTCTTCTGGAGATGGTACTTCAGAAATGTAAGCACGTAGAAATGTAGAAATGTCTTTTGATGAGTTGAGTGTCTTGTTTGTGACTGGATCTCCTACATAAAGCTGCACCTGCTTTGTGTTTTTCCTGTGACCAGTCCTCAGGTTCTTTTAAGGCTTGCATTCACTGATCAACGTGTTAGATCTCTTTTCCTTCTCCATTGCCTTTTCTTCTCCTCACCTCTCCTCTCCTTCCTTCTTTCCTTTTTTCCTTTTTCATTTTCCTTATTCGTAAGGAAATTGTTCATTGCTGATCCGTAAGTCAACGGCATCTCAAAGACACTGAGGTGCTGGAGCGTGTCCAGAGAAGGGCACTGGAGATGGTGGAGGGTCTGGAGCACAAATGCTGTGAGGAGTGGCTGAGGGAGCTGGGGTTGTTTGGCCTGGAGAAAAAGAGGTTCGGGGGGAACCTTATCGCTCTCTACAAGTTCCTGGAAGGAAGCAGTAGGGAGCGGGGTGTTGGTCTCCTCTCCCAAGAAGCAAGCAATAGCACAAGAGGAAAGAGCCCCAGGTTGTGCCAGGGTTTAGGTTGGATATTAGGAAAAATGTCTTCATGGAAAGGGTTGTCAATCACTGGAACAGGCTGCCCAGGGAAGTGGTGGAGTCCCCATCACTGGAGATGTCGAAAAGATGTGTAAGTGTGGCACTTGGGGACACGGTTTAATTGTGGACTTGGCAGTTCTGGGTTAACGGTTGGACTTGATTATCTTGAATATCTTTTCCAACCTAAATGATTCTGTGATTCAATAAGTCAGGAAGAATAATTTGACAAAACAAATCTCAGAAAGATACTTGGGATATATCTATGCATTCAAATGTTATCTTTTCACATTTGATTAGAACAAACACAGAAATAATATTTGCAGCAGATACTCATCCTGCAGTATGAGTATCCTCCAACTCCTAAAGCCCTCTCTTTAAACACGCACTTCACACTGTTTTCTAGCTTAATCAGTACTTAATATTTTCTCACTGTAGACACAAGGGAGTGAACCCTGTCTATTGCCATGGCAGAGCAGTACCCAGCTTCCTTACAAGAAATAAGGAAATTCAGCTTGCCTTCCTCTCACCCAGTGGTGTTTAGCATAAACAAAGAAGTACCATAATCACCATTATTCAAGAAAACAACAGAAGTACCTTTTCTAGTGCACCCTGGTTTTATTCTTCAGAGCACAAGCACATTGCATGTGTGTGTGTGCACCTGCCTGCACATGCCACATAACTGGGGAGGGGGAAGTTAGCATGCAGAATAATGTAATTACTCATTCTTGAATAGAAGGATAATTACTGTCACAGAAACCCACATAACTTGCAGATCTTTTTGTTCTTTTTAAGATGATAAATACAGTATTTTCCATTTTCTAACAGGATGCATCCTTTTCCTTCTGATTTCCCTTCCCCCTACTTAAGCTGAATTACATACATTTCAATGAATAACAAGGCTTATCTGTTTCCGTATAGGAAAAGAAAAGCTTATCTGGATTTTTAAAAAAATAAAAGTAATTCCTTGTCTCTGGAGTCACGGTGGTGAGTCACTGATTGGGCTGTCACCTGTAACAAACTTCCTTTAAGAATGACTTTCAACAGCATGCCTAGAATAGGATGGTGAAAAAGAGGCAGGAGCAGAAAAAGACACAGTGACTGACCACAGGCTAAGGCTTTTAAAATTCACATTGTGAATCTCATGTTTAAAAGCAGTGATCGCCTAAGTGTGCCTTGCTGTCAGTCACTCACAGAGCATAACCTGGAGGCTGGTGGTAGGCAAAGCAGTGCAAAAAGACACACGAGCAGCCAGGAGCTCACAGCTTCTGACAGCTGGCCAGGTGCCCTCTTTCCTTCTTCTTTCCACCCACAGAGGCCTTTGGAAATGGAGAGAATTGTCACTGTGTGAGCAGCTGTCTGTTTGAATGGGGACATAACTTGCAAGATATTCTCCTAAATAGCTTTATTTAAAGATCTCTTTTAAGCCCTGTTGCCAAACCTTGGGCAAGAAGAGTACTTCCGTTAGGTATAAACCTAAATATATATATACATATAAACCTGCCTGACTTTGGGGAAATAGGGCAACGGAAGTAGAACAGAAGAACAGATACTGGGAACTTCTTCAACGGGACTTTTTAACAGCTGCTGACAGCACAAGCCTGCTCTTCTTTAGTGACAGTGATGTTGAGGGAAAAATTTCAAAGCCTCCATGGGAGCCTGGAGCTCACAGGTATCTTCGTGTCTCTGTGAACAACAGTAGTTTAGGCATCATCTGTTCTTACATCTTCTGAAAAAAAGGATTGAGACCATTCCTGCACAGCAAATCCCCACTAAGGTTATGCTTATATTGCAGTTAGCTTAAAACTGACTGGGTTTTGATGACCGTGTAACTGCGACATTATGCCACTTAATGTAACTGATTTCAGTGTGTTTGCTGGGATTTTCCTCCCACCTGTGACCTCAGAATCATAGAATTGTTTAGGTTAGGAAAGACATCTAAGGTCAAGTCCAACTGTTAACCCGGAACTGCCAAGTCCACAATTAAACCGTGTCCCCAAGTGCCACATTTGCACATCTTTTAAATATCTCCAGGGATGGTGACTCCACCACTTTCCTGGGCAGCATGTGCCAGTGCTTCATCAACCTTTCAGTGAAGATGATTTTCCTGATATCCAGCCTAAACCTCCACTGGAACAACTTGAGGCCCTTTCCTCTTGTGCTATTGCTTGTTTCTTGGGAGAAGAGACCAGCACCCAGCTCCCTAGTGCTTCCTTCCAGGTAGTGGTAAAGAGCAATAACGCCTTCCCTGAGCCTCATTTTCTCCAGGCTAAACAACCCCAACTCTCTCAGCTGCTGCTCATAGCATTTTTTCACCAGGGCCTCCACCATCTCCATTGCCCTTCTCTGGACACGCTCCAGCACCTCAATTCTTACAGTGAGGGGCCCAAAACTGAACACAGAATTGGAGGAGTGGCCTCAGCAGTGCCAGGTACAAGGGGATGATTGCTGCCGTCATCCTGCTGGGCACACTGTTGCTGAGCTTTGTGCTGCTCCAATTTCACTGTCAGTAATAATCTGCTGTGTCTGAATATGCCTTTTTGAGCTTCTGTGCGCTAAAGCTAAGAGATCTCGAGCCTGGGAAACTCTCTCTGCTGTTATTTTTCAGATAAGTCTGGTAAATAAATCAACTTGGGTGGTGCTACTCCAAATTCCCCCACCCGAAATGGAAGACATTTCATCGAAGAAAGATTACTTTTCCAGTTCCAGGAACTGATACCTTGCTATGAAAGTAATAATAAATAAACAAGAATAGGCTACTCCACACTCCACCAGAAATAGCAGGCTGCCTGTACAAGGCTCCAATTGAAATTCTGTCTGTTTGCAATAGCATCCTTAGCAACCAAGAAATCACACAAGACAATTCATGTAGGTGAGGTGTATCCAAGCAGCCAACATTTCAAATGCAATCTTTTCTTGTGGGCCTGAAAAGCTAATTTTTCTACAAAAATCATTAATTTATTTAAAAGTGTCATCCAAGATATCTTTCTCACTCACAGATTTAGCATATCAATGTTCCTGGGAAGTCATAATCATTGCTTTCATTCTATAGATTTCCTTGCCCTCTAACAACTCAGATTGTGTGTTGTCTCAACCATTTCCTTCAAGTCAGCTCTGACAGCTGAGTCAGACCAGAAGAATGGTTGAATTAAAAAGCCTGGCAATCCTCTACCCCTTATTCAGCCAATAACCTCATTTGTTCATTGATTGGAAATTAAAGACGATAGGAGTGCTTTTATTATTTTTGTTGGTGATGATCTACAACTCTGCTGTTTTGTGCAAACCTCTCTATTACTCACTTAGAGCCGAATTACTGTGGAGACAGAACAGGAAAGCCCATAATAAAATACAGTAAAAATGTCAGAGAGGAATCAGTTTCAGCCAGGCAGGTGTATCCTACTGGTGTTCACAGCCCAGCTGAAGGTTCACGCCTTAAAATCCCAGTGCTGACTGTTCCTTTTTGCAGCAGCGTGCAGGAGGATGCTTGCAGGATGTCACTTCTCCAGCAGTGGGAATGTAGCAGCTGCTTCACTGGCTGCAGGGAAGCACTGAACTGCCTGGGGTGAAAATGGATATGTCAGTCCCCCACTCTGCTAAAACTGGAGCTAAAGCTTCTCTTAGCCTCATTGTGTGTTCTGCTGATAGCTGAAATATTCTCAGTGGTTCAAAATTCATATTTTTGCTCTCCTAATTATCCCTTAGCTTAGCTTCTGATATTGGAAAATTATCCTCTAATTCTCTTCCTTTAATCAGATGGTTTATATTTTTAAAAATTCTTGATTATACTCATTTTCATATCCCCACTTAAACATAGTTAGCATTTGCTGACCTCTCCTATGTTAAAAGAGTGATGAATTGACTGCAGTCACTCCAGCTGTTCACTAAATATTTTCCACATTTCTAGAGTGGATTATTCATTCAATATGGGATTTAAACTTCAGTATCTGAAAGATTCCTTTTTAAAAATGTTCTTCACACTTACCCATGCAGGCTTTTGACATCTAAAATATTGTAATTGCTAGATCTGAAGCGCTTCTAAATAAAAAATCATTTCACAAACACTTACTTTCTGAATGTGGGACATGGACCAGGCTGTGTTCATACAGGCTGCTCTAAAAATTGTGAATGACTCCTGAACTATATCTCAGAACATCTCTCTTCAGCTCGTGTCTTCTCCTCTTGTGAAAGATGAGGAGTTAAAATGTCTTGATCCAACCTTCAGGAGAGTATATATCTTTGAATATCTAAAAGGTTTTGTTTCCACTTGCTCTGAATGTTTACAGCAACATTCTGACCTTTGGTAATGCTCATTACCCCTGAACCATATCCAAACTTTGGTTGCTTTTTTATCAGTCCTCTCTGAGAAGTGCTTTCCTTAACTTATGGGGCACATTAATTTCATGAAGTGTAGGGCTCAATTCAGGACTTTAAAACATCCAGAGAAATTATTGGCAAGTTTGTTAAAAAAGAGCTGAAGAGCAAAAATATCTAGTATTACACATGGCTAATTATTTTCCCAAGCAAAAAGCTTTCTTCTAATTCTCCACAGAATTTTTTACCTGAGCAATCAGAGTTAAAAATATGTATTTGAGGCTTCAAAACCAAAATGTATTTTAGTTATCTGGGTTCACATAGCCTTTCTTTACATCCTTTTTTGGATAGTAAAGCTGGTAATAGAATATTGATATTAAGGGGAAAAAAATCAATGACTAAGAAAAGAAAAATATCCTTGTGTTTATCACTAGCTCAGTCTCAGACAGACAAATACTTTCTTTCCTTTGAGGAGGACAACAGCAGTATACGAAAAAAACCTGCAGAAGCACTGAGGGCATTTCTTTGGAGCACCGAATAAAATTTAACTGGCAAAATGAAAATACTAATTGCCCACAGGCACCTAACTGTACTAATTGGCTGTCTGAGGGCCCAGAGAAGCTCCTCAGACACTTTGTGCTCACTACTCTTTCCTGGGGTAACCAGCATGTGAGTGTGGTAGAGGGGAAAAAATGCATTTTTGGCAAAAGAGCGGGTGCTCACAGGAACAACCCCCATTTGTAGGACAGTAACAAAAAGGCAGCCATAGGGTGGAGGCAAAACTGGCCAGAAAGCTGTGCTGGGAAATTAGTTGTCAATGGCCAACCATCAAATTAAAAGGATGTATTGAGAGGGATTTCCCAGGAGTCTGTCTTGCGTCTGGTTCTATTCAATATTTTCGTTATTAACTTGGATGGTGGAATAGAGATCATACTTTGTATATTTACATCGGACTCTAACCTGGTAGGAGCTAGAAGTGATTTGGAGGACAGGAATCAGACTCTGAATAAGCTTTGAGAAACTGGAACTCTCTGAAAAAAACAGATGAAAAGTCCCACATTAATTTCTGCATTTCAGCTGCTTAAATACAGAGCGGGAAATGATTGGCTACTTAAGAGCTTTGCAGGATCTGGAGTTGTCACAAGCTGAATGTCAGCCAAAGACATCATGTGGCAGCAAAAAAAAATAATCCCAACATGCTGGAATGTGTAAACAGGAGGGTCATCTGTAAGACATACAAAGAAATCCTTCTGCTTTACTTGAGGCTGATAAAACCTCAGCTAAAACACTGACTCTAGTTACAGGGACTGATTTGCACTGAAGTTGGAAAGAGTCTATTTGAAGCATGTGCCCTAATCAGGACATACCAAAAGAGTAGTTGGAGGAAATGGAATGGCCAGAAACAGTTTTCAAAAATGTAAAGACCAGGGTCAATAAGGAGGGCAACAGATGATTGCCACTCTCTCTTCAACATATATGGTGTATATATCTTAAAGCAACTCTTTCTAGACCACTTGTCTTGTAGTTACTATGGCTCACAAATAGCAAAAGGTTCTAAAAAGTCACTGATGTATTATTTTTGTATATAAAATTCTGTGCTCCTTATTTCAGGAAAAAATCTTGACTAGAAAAGTAGATGTCATTTGTAGGACATTGATAACAACTTCATCTTCTAGTTATTTAATTTTAGACTTGCTTCCTTTGTTCTTTCTCACCGACATCTACTACATTAACCCCTTTCATCACATTACTTTTATCCTTGCATGCTACAAACTCTCCTTCCTCCTCCAATCCCTGAAAGCTGTGTTAATATATGAAAACATTTCTGTCTGTTTACTATTGCTATGGACCCAGGCATCATTCTCAAATGACTTGACTTCAGTGGCTGATATCCTTATCAGCCACAAAATATCATTTCCTTCACCATAAGGAATGAGAGAGAAGTCGTCTCCCTTTTCTCTAACCCAATTTATTCAATTGAACTCACCACAACATGGTCTTCTCCTGAACACCTCACCACATCGCTGTGTTCGAAAGCTTTTATATTCCTTTGGCATGAGAAGTGCCAGCATTTTCTCCTTCAGCGCACTTGCAGGACCTAGAGCATGTCAATCATTCACAGAAGTGCAGTCCTGCCACCCCGCTGTGTAACTCCTTAAGGCCAGGAATTGCAGTTCAATCCCCTATAAAATCACCTAAGTTTCTGGTACCTGGTTTTTTTCCCAATTTTACTTCATGAGCACTTCAGTTAATAACTCACGTATGAGGGATATAAGGTGGTGGAAATAAGTAATATTCATGTTTCACTGGAACTACCTTTCTGTTCGAGACGGTGTTTGAGATGCACTGAGCAATGAAAAATAAAATGCCTCCCATGTCCTGCCATAGGTTACCATTTCCCCAGTTCTCACAGCACAACAGAGGTGGGCCCTCTTCCTTAAGCCTCTCACGAAAACCTGTCCTTGCCAGTAGGCTGCCAGCATTCACACTGAAGGACATGGAGGAGAGTTCATGATTCAGTGTCCTCCCTCCATTCTGCAAACATCAGTACACAACAGCCTGGGGAAGTGAAATGCTTGAGGACCATAAGTGAACTTCAGCAGACCTTCACTAAGACAAAGTATGTCTCAGCACTCCATCTCCAGTAGTTCCCTAAGCATGCCCTGGGCTTCTTTCTGTCTCTGAAGAAGTCTTCACAGGACCTGAACATCATTTTTATGTGGTATTCAAAGACTGCTACTGATTCATTGCCTTGTTATAAATGTCTTTATTGGACTATTTCTCCTGGTCTGCCCACTCAAGTGTTCTACAGGAACACCTATTCTTGAATTAATGCAATGTAAATAACACCAGTTCTTGAAAAAGTCAGTAAAACACTGCAAGTATATCCACTGAAACATGTACTTAATTAGTTTCCCCTAGAGACTGGGTGCAGTATGAGTGAAAGGTTAGTAACTGAGCCAGCCTGTGCACAGGCTCCACTGACTCAATGATGGCCCATGAGGTGGCAGGGGGTACAAATCAAATGCTAGCCCACATCTCTTCTGCTTGACCTTTGGACCCAGCATCTGGCAACCCCAGGCAGAAATCTGAGTGCAAGTGGCTGGTACAAGTGCTTTTTTATGCACAGCAGTGGGGATAGCCAGATGTGCTGTGCAGCCTCCGCCTGTGCTGCTGTGTAGCCTCCAGCCACCAAGCATCCTTGTAGTCAAAATTCTGGGTAGAAAAGATGGTTAAAACCACCACCTTTTGTGGGTCCACAGGTCTTTTCTTAAAGCCCTCCAACATTTCATGTCGGATAACACTGGTCCAGGCTGAATTCAGCCGTCTAACAATACATCTCACGTGCTCTGCATACAGAGGTATTTTCAAATCAGCATTGCCAAGGGCACCCTGTTGGGTACAGCTCCATCAGGATTGCAACACATTTACTGCAAAGGTACAGAAATAAAATTTTAAAATTAAGCCAGTGTAAAAGGAGACTGGAATATTTTACAAGAAAGCTACATTTTTTAAAATTCTAATTTTCATGGAAGATACTAAATTTAGTGTTCTATGAATACAATTCTGTCTTCAAAACCTGTACATTATCTGAGTTTACTGATAAATACACAAACCTCGTAAAAAGTGAAGCATTGTTGTGCATTGGTTAAGACACCATTTTGTGAAAGTTCAGAATTCAGCTTTATTTTACATTTCTGTACCTTCATATTTATATTTCAGATAGTAGTACATCACTAAATAGACCATTTTTCACTTTATACTTTTAAAAATGATTGTTCACTACATTTTAACATGGCTGTAAAATCAACATTTTTTGTAGGAAGTTCATCTCACTGGTTCAAATGGAGTGGCATTGTCTGCGAGGTCTCATTTCAAAATTATTGCACTTTTATCCTTTTTGTCATGCCACAGGTTGTGTAGTCCAAAATATTTACCTTTCTGATTGTCAGTCTTTCCTTCTAGGAGATGTCTGAGTGAAGACAAAATAGACAACTTGTTTTGTTGAATCAATAGAGGCATATTATCACAGCAAGATTATAATTCAGGTGTACAATACCTGCATTTTACAGCGCACAAAACTGAAACTGCCATGTGCTGTGTGTCACAGCAGGTAACTAATATCAACAAAGTACCAGAGTCTATGTTCAAATATTGTTGTATGGGTCTAACTTCAATCCACAAAAGCAAGGCAATTCAAAGTTAAGGTTTAAACTCTACCCATAATCCACTCTCTTCAGGAATTGCATTATGAATGCAGCTGAATTCTCATCTCAGGCCTTTGCAGCTCCATGTTGTCACACAAACAGTGAGAGAAAGCAAACCCACTGTTACACTTATATGCAGATTCCTATCAATTGCTTTATATCTGGTAAGGATACCATCTACTGGCATTTGTATTCACTTGAGGCCGAAACCTGGGGCTCTGGAGACAGGCTGTGCCCATCACATAAGGTGTTTGGTATGAACGAGTTTAGGTAACCAAGTATTTCTCTTTGCTTTTTGGGGCATACTGGAGTTTTCACGGCCAGGTTTTCATAGCAGGGGTCTATAGAGGTGGCTGCTGTGAGAAGCTGCCAGAAGCTTCCTTCATGTCCAGCAGAGCCAATGCCAGCTGGCTCCATGAAGGATGTGCTGCCTGTCAAGGCTGAGCCCATCAGAGATGGTGGTAACACCTCTGTGATAACACAGTTTAGAAAAAGGAAAAAAAAGTTATTGTGCAGTTGTAACTGTGCTCAGAGAACAGCAGAGTGAGAATATGTGAGAAGAACAGCCCTGCAGAAACCAAGGTCAGTGGAGAAGGAGGGGCAGGAGGTGCTCCAGGTGCTGGAGCTGAGGTTCCCCTGCAGCCCATGGTGCAGCCCAGGGTGAGACAGCTCTGCCCCTGCAGCCCATGGAACACCCCAGAGCTCCACCTGCAGCCCATGGAGAAGCCCCATGCCTGAGCTGGATGCCTGAGAGGAGGCTGTGACCCCATGGGAGGTCCAGGCTGGAGCAGGCTCTTGGCAGGGACCTGCAGGTGTGTGGAGAGAGGAGCCCACACTGGAGCAGGTTTCCTTGCAGGACTTGTGGCACCATGGGGGACCCACGCTGGAGCAGGCCGTGCCTGAAGGACTGCACCCTGTGGAAGGGTGACCCACACTGCATCAGTTTGTGAGGAGCCATTGCCTGTGGGATGGATTCATGTTGCAGAAGTTCATGGAGAGCTGTCTCCCATGGGAGGGACCCCATGCTGGAGCAGTGGAAGGACTCCTCTCTCTGAGCAACGGCAGGAACAACTTGTGATGAACTGACAGTAACCCACTCTTCCCTGCCTCCCTATGCTGCCAGGGGGGAAGGAGCTAGAGCTGGAAGGAAGGAAGGGTGGCAAAAGGTGTTTTTAAGATTTATGTTACTTCTCTTTATCCTGCTCTGATTTTGTTAGTAATAAATTCAATACATATCCCCAGTCTGAGTCTGTTTTGCCCGTGTCAGTATTTGGTGAGCGATCTCTCCTGGCCCTTATCCTTCATTGTATTTTCTCTCTCCCATCCAGTTGTAGAGGGGAGGGATAGAGCAGCTTCAGTGGTGCCTGGCATCCAGCCAGGGCCAACTCAATACACAGAGATAGGAAAACACCTGTTTTGTGAACTCCTTGTGGCAACAGGCACAGACAGTCTTGTGTTGATTTCTGCCTCTTTTTGAACTGCCATTATCAGGAGACAGGAAAAAGAGGGAATATAAATCTATGTTGAAACCAAAATAAAATTGTATCAATGGTTTTCAACATCAAGAACCTTTCCATTCAGCCTGTGATTTTAGGCAAACAAGAATACAGTGTAGGAAGAAAAATCATCTGTTTCCAGCTGAAGATACAGAGGGAAGTATAACTAATGTCATCATACCTGGGCTAAGAAATTTGTTTGTACAATGAAGATCAGATCTCAGGCTTGGAAAAAAAGGTTGTTTGTGAAAACTGATCAACCCATCATGACTATGTCTTTGTCCTATAACCAACGTTTTTTGCCTCTGATGGATGCATCTGCTACCAGGGCCTTACATCTCCCACTGCTCAAAGTCTGATTTCAGGAAATCAAATTCTGCCTCAGGCTGCCCCACTTCTCAGGAATCTTAATTGTTTGCAGGTTTCTTTGCAGTCCTGTCAGGACTAGGGTTTTGCAGCTTGTCCACAGATTTTGGAGTTAGCAGAAAGGAGAAGGCTCTGTGTTTTTCACAGGTGTAGCTGTGCCATGGAAACATGGGATGAGAGCACCCTGGGAACTGCATCCTCCTCCCCAGAGGCATCTTTCCCCAGAGGCATCTTTCTACATGCGCTATTTAACAACCTCTTTTTTTTTTTTTAGTGCAGGTTTCAATGAGATCAAAGCTCTGTCTGATTAACTAGTGGCAGAACATGAACCAGTATGGATAATCTGTAGTTGCAGAATGTGCCATAATGAAGAGCTTCATAAGCATCAATATAGCAATCTCAAGCATTAAGACACCTTCAATTTTTGACACAAAAGAGACCTGACACTACAGTTTCACATGTCCTCATGAGCTTCTCCTCCTCCTTCAAGCAGCTTGGCTATTGCTGGAGAAAACAAAGCCATGATGGGAGCTGGGAGACAACATGACATTACTGCAGATAATAAAAACAGAGCTAGAACTCTCTACTGCAGAGGTATTCATCCTTTTTATTGCTTCAAAGAACGAGCCTATTCTTCTAACCCAAGCAGATTAGTAAACAGTACATTCAGCTTTCAGAGACCTTCAGTATATCTGCAAGGCTTGTGATGTAGAATAATGTCGGTAAAAGGAAATACATGGAAATTTTAGTAAAAACAGATACTGAAGTATTGTAGTTGCTTACTTTCTCTCTGCTGTGAGGAAGATCAGAGAAGAGTCTTTTGTGTCAGTTTTATTTTGAACCTGTTTTGTTGCCGAATATGGGAAAAGATTAGTTTGCTGCTAATTGTGCCATTGGTTTTGTGATTTTATGAAAACCCCCTAAAAGTCTGCATGCAAAACCAATGAGGTAGAACATGTTTGACAAGCTTAGTTCCAACTTGACCAGTGTAGCAGGAAAAGACTTTAAAATCATTGCCTCTCTTCAATAACAATAGTACATACAAGTGTTTACAAGCGGATTAAAGGCTGCTTTAGCAAGTTGTATTAAAGATTCCTGTATCAGACAAGTTTTATCAAAAAACCTGTTGGAGCACTATGCGTCTGATCAGATGCAAACAGAAGCAAGTTATGCTACTGACTTTATTTTACCTGCTTTAAAAGGATGCTCAATGTATCTGCAAAATACACACCATGTGTACAATAAGCCATACCTATTGACAGCCTGCCCAATTACAACAACAGCAAAAAAAGCTCCACAAGAAACGACCCCTAGCACCTGGTAATTAAAATTGCTAATCACCAGCAATTATCTGGCACAGCTTTATAGCCAGGCAAAACAGTTTGACCCTTTGCCCATGGAAAGAAGAATGTTTGCTGTCTATTGATAAGTGCTTAGGCAAAGCTGTGTTCGGCTCACATCCATTAAGTGGCGCCTAATAGGAAGTCAACAAAAGAGCTCTGACATCTGTAGTGGGCACTTCTAGCAGGCCAGGTTTGGGAGCACAGGTGTCCAATGGGCTCCTGCCAAGGACCAGCATACAGGACATGGGGACTTTTTCTTGAAAAGAAAACTTGAGCTGCCAATGTTTCCCGATTGGCTCCTCCACAACCAAAGAGTAAGTGCAGTATGTTTCCAGGACAAAGATTAAAATAATTACTCTTGTCAGGAGTGGTGGCTTGTTTTCAAACTGTCTGCATGCATTCGAACACAAAGAGGTAAGAAGTCCAGTAGACTCAGTAATTTAGGTAAAGATTGTTCTTTGGTCTATTTCTGTTCTTATTAAGTATTGAGTTAAATCTATATAAAAATGTCTCTCTAGTGTGCTCTTTAAGTCTGAGATAAAGAGTTTAAGATAATAAGGTTTTCTTTTTTTCCATATGACACTATTATGCTCAAAGCTATAAAATACCCTTCCATTGTTATAGCTCCAGGAAGATGCTGCTAGAGATTATTTGAACTAAAATAAACAGCTCCATTAAAGCGTCTGATCTCACCAATGACTCTTATAAGGTCCTAGATAAAAAGATCAGGTTTGGTTTTAGTTGGGGTTTTTGTCTTTGAGAAAGAGAGAAAGAAAGAGAGAGAGAGAAAGTCTGGCAAAAATATTGCAAGGTTCTAATAATCAAACGACCTACAAAACCTGAAGGACAAAGCATCCCTTAATCACTTAGGAATGCAAATTGCTGCAAGAACAGGCGTCAGTAGAGATTACAGGGCCAGGAGCTGCTGAAATCCAGAACCAAACCTCTGTAGCCTCATCCCTTTGTGGGGCTTTGGGAGATCTTGGCAAGTCGGACTTTCAGTGCAAAAGGAAATTTACAGACACAAGCAATTTGGGGGCATTCTGACTTGCACATGCCATGCCTTTTCCTGCACAAGGTGTCAGAGCCCCTCCATGTACATCTTTGTATTGTGACATGTAAAATCTGAACTATTTTATAAATGTGAAGTAACACTGCTGGCATGATACTTGGCAGCATCTCCTAATCCAAAATAAATTATGAAGTAGTTCAAAGTGTTCTCTCCCTTCCTAATTCTTTCTTAAGCCCACCTCTCAAGCTGCTTCAAGTTACTGGGTTTGAGAATACCTTAATTTTCTCATTACCATGATGTGAATAACACAGTCACAACTTGCATCTCTGCACTTCTTTGCTTTGGCAAAGTCTGCATCCTGGCTGGATACCTCTTTTCTGCAGAGGGCATCTTGCAGAACCTGGTGTAGCTCCTCTTTAGCCCATACACAAAATCTGCTTTGCTAGAGAAGAAGCCGTGTTACAACAGGCACATACATCTCACTCCAACACAGACTTAAAATGCAGGTAGAGTTCACATCCCAAGCTAGGAGCCTGGAAACACTTTTTAGCTCTCCAATTCAACTGTAGCCCAGGAGTTCTCGAAGAGCCTGTACTCTTTACCAAAGCCAGTTGACATAATTTAAATAAAATTTCAGATAACATCATAAATAGATAAAAACCCACTAGCCTACTTATTCCACATAGTTTTCTGCCTTTGTAGAAAACAAAATTTTGTGCTTTAATTTTGGCACATACATGGATTAGTCTCCATTAGATTCCAATTCTTGATCGTTGGTATTACCATGAGATTGCTGTCTACTGCAGTTTGTAAGCTCCTGCCAGTGTGAAAGAGCACGATTTCTCTTTGACAAATCTTTAGTGAAGTCAGAAATGAATGAAGTCACTGGACATACATCTACTTACAAGCTTGGGGTGTAAAGTGCAAAGCAAGATGAAATGATAGATCATAAATTCTGGCATTGCTTGACATTCAGATTCTTCTGCCTGCAAGTCTAATTCAGTAATGGCCCACAGTAGAAGAGCATCCTACTATAGTAGTCTATCTATTTGTGTAGTCTATCCATCACAGAGTAAATTACACTGAATGACTCTTCCATGGGTAAGCTGAGGTAATGAAAAATATGAGGGGGAAGAGAAGGAATGGATTTTCTGACACTCTTTGGCATTTGGAGTCCATGAAATACTAATGAATTTCAGAACGTTCTATTCAAATTGGGACATCATGGTTACCCAGGTTATGAAAATATATTTGTCTGTCAACATTTATGCTGAAGAGTGATTTTTAATACCATTGGCCAAATTACAATCTAATGGAATGGCCGGTGGGGATAAGACATTCAGTTACTTTTTGTTCCACTTTTGAGAGGCTGAGTCTTTAGGGGTGGTAGTAGCACAGGCAAAGGAATACAAGGAACAGCAAATGAATCCCATCTTCAAAAACTGTGGGTTCAAAACAAATTAGATGATGGATGTGGGGAGCTAATACGCAGCTTGTGTTACCAATCATTCAACTTCCACTTCATGTATAACATGTGCTTAACAGAATCGATGCACAGATAGACAGAATTGATGCACAAAGTTCACCAAATCACCGCTTCAAAATGGTTTTCTCCTTTCTCGGTGTGTAATTCCAAAACAAAATCAACTTGTCCATTTCTGCTTCAGGTGAAAGCCTGGCTGTGCCCCACAGGTCAATGAACCCATTCTAGGCTTCCTTGGAAGAGAACTCCAGAGTCAAGAGTCTTCCACTGAAAGTGTCTTGCTAGAAACTGCAGAACAATCAAACCTGGGGAATCCCTCTTCAAGTGCCTGTTGACCTCTTCTGTCCTGGGGAGGAAGAAGAAATGAAGGAGGTAGATTTCAAACCATTTAACTGCTGCACTCCACACAGCAGTACTGTTGAGCTGTGCTAGTGTAGACACAGCCCTGGGAAATGCTTTGTCCCAGGATAACACACCTCAGCTGGCATGCCTTCTAGTGGTTTCCCTGTCAGCCCCAAGGATACACCCAGCAAGAGGGAATACGCCACTCCAGAAATTAGAAAGGCAAGGTGAGTGGCTGTCTCACCACACCTCTCTCAAGATGCACATAGGGTAATAAACTCTCCTGTACTGCCAGTGTTTTGTGGAAAACAGGCAAATGCTCGCCAAGAAATCAAATCTCTCTTCCACCAGGGTATGCATGTTCCTGTAGATTCCTTCTCCAGCACCAGCTCTGTCTTGCTCAGATTAAAGCTTATTGAATTTGTTCATACATTCATCTCAAGTTTGGTCAGGCTTTTGATGGGAAACAATGATGCTCCTCCTGGACTG
This sequence comes from Melanocharis versteri, assembly GCA_013397845.1. Taxonomy (NCBI): domain Eukaryota; kingdom Metazoa; phylum Chordata; class Aves; order Passeriformes; family Melanocharitidae; genus Melanocharis; species Melanocharis versteri. Next base: position 90,476 of record VZTG01003310.1, on the reverse strand, counting down.
GGCAAACAGCTGCTAAGCAGAACAATGTTGCCACGGTGACCCAAACTGTTTCAACATCTCCCCTACCAGAAGCAGGACACATGGAATCACAAAATAAAGGTGAAAAAACAGAGCCTATCCATGCTATACCTGGGATGATGATTTGCCCTGCTACATCTTGGCTTCCTCATTGATTGTCAGGTACTAGATCTCTGGCATACTGCCCATTGTTCTCAGCCACTGGCCTGGCAGTACCTTACAATTCCCATGGCACAATTATAGAATTTTCTTAAAGACATGTATCTTTATCTTTCTCACATACGTTTTAGTGACCTGAAAACATAGGTTTGATACCAGCTCAGTTTCCTCCTGCATTAGTTGCTTATGGTTGCTGAATGCATGTTGTGCAACTCTTTCTACTTAACGTGCTCCAGAACTTTCCCTTGACTTGTTCCCTTGACCTCTTGACTTGTTTTACCTTTGTTATTTGAAGGGACAGGGAAAGAGTGGCTGAGCCAGTCAGGTCACAAGGACAATGCTTCTGTGAAGGACAGCCACCTCCATGGTTGCCATCTCTAAAGACCATCTCCATGAAGAAGGGTTTTTTGGACACTTGTCAGGATGAGACAACTCCCGGTACACAGGGACCTCATATCTTTCCGTACCTGTTTGCCAAAAGTCTTCCAGTTCACAGGGTTTCAAATCTGTGTAGGTTCTTCCTAGTCCATGAGGAAATGGAACAAGACCCTAATTGAAGATGGAGGTTAACCAGAGACAGTTAAAAGTGTAGATGTTGGACTGATCTGTCTCTCCAGCTCTCTAAATCTGAAGGGAAACCAAACTAGACTTTTCAGACCAGTAGTACAAATACAAAAATGTATCACCAGTGTCCCAGGCTCAGCTGCAGCACTTTCCCAGCACGCTATGAGGAGGTGGAAAAGGGCTCCACGAAACAAGCCTAGCACCTTATTTCTGTTCAATGCAAACTAAATCCCTGGACACAGAAACTGACATTTAAGCTGAATACACTCCATTTCAAAGCTTTAGGACAGGGAGATCCTATGTCAGTCGATGATGATGAAAAAACATTTCTTTAGAGGGCTTAAATGGAACATTGTTATTGAGACATGGAGACTTTGCTGAGGAATGTTGTGAAGGAAACAGCTCCAGTAAACAGTGAAAAAGACTGCAGGATGTGCTAAAAAAAAATACAAGTGTTGAAATAAGTTAAAAATAAAAATAAATTAAAAATAGGATGTGGAATGGGAAAGACAGCCAAGAAAAAAATGTTAATAAAAGGTATTGGATGAAAGCCCAGAATAGAAGTACAACAAATACAAACAACAAGCAAATGTACACATAACAGGGTGAAAATTAGAGTCTGTCTTCCCCTTGCATGCAGAACTGAGCAAATAGAGCTACAGGCAATTTTGAAGAATGGCAGCTCTGAAACATCCAAAGTATAAACATTTCTGTCAGGTCAGCAGCCAGAGAGAGAGAGAGCCTGAAGTGAACCTGTGAAGTACCAAGAAGGGAGGTGATGTGCAAAATGGTACAATTCAAATACTGCATGTGCCTCTTCTGGGGATCTCTCAACATGGTGGTGTAACAAAGGTCTCAGAACAAGTTGTCTATCTCACTTTTTATTACAATGCCCACTCCGTAAAACTTTTGTAAAGCATAAAAGGGCCTTTACCCAAGATCAGCAAAAGAGTATGAAAACAAGTTTCAGATGTTCTTTTTATCTCATGGAGACAAATAATTAACAGTTACTAGTTACACAATGAAATCTCTACTCTTCTGTCCAATGAATATTTGTACTACTTCAGATTTATTTGAAAATTTTGAACAATAAACATTGAATATTATTGTTTATGTTTACCCTAAATAATTTGTGACACCTTTAAAAAATTCATATCCAGTAGTCAGAGTTTGAATTGTGAGTTTTAGTTTGAGCTTGGTCGTAATGTTATAGCTGCTTCCGGGCTTGATGAGCACCACTTCTGCAACTGAGAGAGATTTAGCAAGTTTCTGAAGACGGGCTGTATTTATATAGGATTGAAAGATTTACATAATTGCAATCCTTCTTTTCCAAGCCTGAACATGGCTTTTGCTAGTCAAAAGAGATGTTTAAGAATAAGAAGATGATATAGTCAAAGGCAAAATGCTAGTTTTAAAATCAGTTTTCTCATGCAGAAATACATATATATATATGTACTTGTGCAGACCAACTCGTAGAGGATATTTTATTCTTTTATTTCTTCCTGTCAAAGTTCAGGCTGGGATTTGGAAAGCTGATTTCCTGGCAGGCCCAACATTTCTCTCACTTTGTAAGAACTTCTACTTTCAGGGCAAATACATGAACAAAAAGAATTAAGGTTTCTTATCTTCGAGTATTAAGATAGCCATGCTTAGGACTCTTTAAAAAGCAATCTCGTTAAGTACTTTAGGACAGTGAATTTTAAGTAAGCACACACATACAGTGATAAATGCTCATATGTAATTGGAGATGGAATAACTGCAAGTGAACACAGGTTCTTTTTTTCACAGCATAAAATACATACACATAAAAATAAAATAAAAATGGCTAAAGGAATAAGCTAAATAGGTAGGCCAAATCCTACATCAAAAATGGAATTAAAATATTGTTAGGAGAGATGGAAATGTTGAGCAGGATGCAGGAGTATTTTGTAAGAGTTTCCTTTACCTTAAATAAAGATTTTTAAAATGGTAAGTGACACTTAAAGAATTTTCTGGTTCCCAACTTCCTTCACATGTCTCAAATCAGAGAAACAAAATTTGAGATACCTAAGATGAGTCACTACTTCTGATAGACCAGGCCCATGACAGAAAAAAGTAGTGAACTTCTTCCTGTCTTATTCTGATCCACATGCATGCTCATGGGGCAAAAAACCCCCCTCCTTATTCCCAGATCATCTCTCATGACAAACTGAACACCTGGTCAAAACCATGAAAATGGTGAATATTCATATTAAAAAGTTGAAAGAGATCAAAAAAGCCTTTCCTAATATCATTCACAGGAAAATCTTGCCTCTCTTTACAAGTACTCAGGGACTGGCAGAGTGCAAGCAAAGAAAATTTAATCCCAAGTCACAGAAACTTGTCAGGATTATGGACAGAAGAAAACAATAGCATACAATGGAAAGAATTAGGCAATCATAAGAGGTTATGTAGACATCTCAAAATCATTAAGTGAAATCTGCTCCAGAAGTTGAGCCAGTCCCCTTTCCTAAACACCACTTTCCTTTTGTGTGAAGTTTGTGTGGAAAGTAAAGGTTTTGGGCATGTTTTCACTCTGACCAAATCCTAAATTCCCTTTCTTTCCAATCAAGACAAACAACAGCCCCTGACTCAGTATTAAACCACTGACTGACTGGTCTTTCCTCACAGGATCAAAGCAAACAAAGTCCCAAGTGTCCTTTCTGGTCCTCAAGCTACACACAGACAGAACCTCCTTCTCCCCCTTCTTCTGGCTGCAAGAGAAGCTCCAAGCATCTTTTCCAAGGGTTTGTTGAAAAGGGTCTCGGAAAAGTTCTACTCAGCAGATCTTTCATCCTCCTTTAAGAAGCCTAATAAACCCTGGTGTTGGCTACAGGAATGTTCCTGTTAAGGAAATTTTTGTACTGACTCCATAACAATTTTGGGAGGAGTGAACTCTGTGTTTTGAAAAGCCAAATGAATGCAGTGAGGATTTGACCATCCAACAAGCAGACTGTTGGCCCCCACTTTACACAAGGTTACACAAGTACATTTTAAAGCAGGCAGAAGTATTTCATGAGGCTGCACAATGGGAAGCCCAATTTGGGTATGCAGTGATTCTCCAAGCACAGCTGTAGTTTCAAGTACGTCGTAACAATGACATATGTGATATATCTATCTATCTATCTATATAACGTTCCTGGGCTTTAGGATCAGCAGATAAGATGGACAATGAAGACTCAGAGGCCTTTCAAAGAATTTTTTGCTGAAAGAAGTGAAGTTCGGACATTACAGACTGAGGGGCTTAAAGAATATTCCTAACAGGTATTCCAGCAGTTTGTTAAGGTAACAAAATGTTTGTACTTTTGTTACTGATAGTGAAGTCAAAACAGCAGTAAGAGTGTTTCAGGAGAACTCTAAGATCCAAGGTGTGGAGGTATTTTAGAACAGTGCCTTTGCCACTCTGTTAGCCACATTTGTGAATTGCTCTAATGGCAGCTTTCAGAGGGCCATGTGTATCCATCCTGCTGGTGTAAACCCCTCAGCTTGCTGAGGATTTAGCAAACAGTGTATGAGGGCTTAAAGGAAAAACACCTCTTTTTACAGAAGGAGACCATGTGTGGGTGTCTGAAACCAAAAGGACTCTTGACAAACATTGGGAGCAGACATTAACTGCTTAAATTTTCATACTTCTTTAAGTTATTAGCTAGGTACAAAGGATGGTGTTCAGGAGAAAAGGTGGTGAGGGTAAAAAGGTTTTTGACCTTTTTACCCAAAGAATTACAGAAAAAATAATACCAAACATAGCATATTTCACATGACTGGAAAAAATATAGGTGTGGAAAGAAAAGACTGTTGGTAAAATGGTCGGCATGGCCTACTTAAGTCAAAAGCTTTTGAAAGTGGTTTAAATCTATGTCATTTAGATATTAGGCACTGCTGGAAGAAAATAAAAGCAATAAAAGTCTTAACATGCTCCTCTCCAGAAACATCATGGTTTGATTTTTCCTATAAAACATTAGTTCAGGTTTTACAAAGTAGGTAATTAAATGTTTGCAAATACCCTGCCCTTATACCTGGAGTGGCAGCAACAGCGAGATTCCCTTTCAAACGGTACTTATGAGTAAGAACAGAATGTATTCGATTTGACCTTTCAGAGTGATATGAAAAAAGTTGTGCCAATTCTGTCTGAACATCCAAGGCTCCACAATCAGACAGATCATAGAAAAAATATCCTGATAAGACTAACATATTTTATACAGGTTTGAAAAAGCCAGTATCTTAAGTTGCTCCCAATTTAAAATATTTAGAAACTACTCTTTACCACAGTCATGTCCAGAGGGTTAAACTTCAGGTATGATTGCATGGATGTGTCAGGACACAAGTCTGTGGAGACCTTCTCTGTAACCCTGCAACCCTCACCTCAAAAGGACAGTTTGTTTGCACTCGCTGCATGTGAAAGAACTTAGCCCACGGTGAATAAATGTACAATTACATTTGAAATCAAATCAGACCAAATAAGATGCATCTTATTTTGTTTCATAAAAAATTGAGAACCCATCACTCTTCTCCTTTTTGGAAAGGTGAGAGGTAGTTGTTCCACCCTTTCACTCACCCACGACATGAATGATGTGCTTGAATTTCCTTCTTGGCAGTGAGGAAGTAAATCTATGCGTGACAGAAGAGCTGCAAACGAGTGTCTCTCTGTATCTAATCCAGGTCACTAGCCTGTCTCTATATTCTGATGACTAGAACAGTATTTTGACCCATGTTCCAAGGACTATAACAGGATATTAAACAGCTAAAGAGCAAAATAGAATTCCAGATTCATCTGCTTTGTTTACTGAATGATGAAGCACAGGTGACAGACAGTAAAAATCCTCTCTTTGCCTGATCTTCGTAGAGTCAAAAGTCTGATGCCTACTGACATTTCATTCTGAAAGAGCATAATTCTTTGGGTTGGGGGGTTTAAGGCAGAATTTTTTGTTCTGAGCTTTTTCTCTTTTCATTCTGACAATTTGTATCCAAGAAACAAGACCAGAAATGGTTGTCGGAAGGAATAGAAACCGAGTATATAGATGTGATCTGTAATGATGCAATTTCCCACGTGAACCGTAAAAGGCTGTGAAAAGTCCTGGTCATTCTTTGCAACTTGTCTAGTTCTGCATTAGATCCTTCCAAGGACGACAGAAATGACTGTTGCTGGTTGTGGCTGCTGCAGATGTGGTCCACCATGGCCAGCACCAGCTTCAGTGGTGGTGTTAATCAGTTTGTGAGGCACTGATAACCATTCTTTATCTTCTCCAGGCAGCTCATACCTCCAAGGAGCAAAAACTTCTGGCCCGATAACTATAGGAAAAATTCCCACTTTGCATATTTCTTTGGTCCAGTCTGGTCTTAGGATCCCTTAATAGCTATCATCATGTGTTACGTGTATCACTGTAGACTTCCCTCTTGTGCACTGTGACCCTTCCAGAGAGTTTCGGTAGATGAATCAGGCCCTTGGCACCCATGCCTGAGGAAGCCAAAGCACCCTGTCCTTCCACCGGCTGTATCCACTAGATGCAGCTGACCACAAGGGCTCCCACACACACATGTCTGAGCACAAGGATCCTGTTCCAGGGCTGAGCTCTACCCAGTGAGTCTAGGAGAATACCGCAGACATGAGAAGCAGATTGGGAGAGGGTGGCGGTTTCTGCACCATCTGAGATGGTGGTTTCAATACACTGTCAGCCTAACCATGCTCAGAACTTTTGGAGATATAACAGAAGTACCCCAAGAGAGATCTGATGAGATGAACTGTAAGTTTTTAGGAGAAGCTTTCTGCTAAAGTGGAGAGAGCTAGAAGATGCTTATTTGAATATTAAGTGAGGAATGAGGGTAGTTTTCCTGGCAGTACCAAGTGAGATGGTATTTCGTACCATAGATGAATTACCTACCCGTGGAAGGTGCAAATCAGAATAGGGACAGCATGGTTCAAGAGGCCAGGTTTTCAGCAGACTACATGCTAATCTTCGGGATGCTTGTCTTCAATGGCAAGGAAACAGCTAATCTCTTGGTACTAAGACAGGATGAGAGGTTGAGGATGGGAATGACACGCAGGGAGACACTGAGAGATGGTTCCCATAGTGCTCTGGAGGCCTCTGGAGGAAATACAGGAAAGGCCATTAGGGAATCACGGCTGGCCACCTGCCCTGGATCCCCCTGGAAGTACAATGCGTGCAGCTGGGGCCACTGTGGCTTCTTCAGATCACAGCCAAGAAAACTGCAGCTGGAGCCACAAACCCCCCGTGGATATTACAGAAGTTTTAAGGGACTTTAGGGTGCACACTGAACTCTGTGATCCCTCTCCTAGATGAAGGAGAACCCTATAGGGATACAACACTACAGCAGGCTCTTTTCCGTGGTGCCAGGCAATAGGACAAGAAGCAACAGGAAGAAACTGATGCACAGGAAGCTCCACCTGCATATGAGGAAGAACTTTACTCTGCAGGTGACTGAACACTGGAGATATTCAAGAACCATCTGGGGACTTCATTTAAGCAAGGAGGTCGGACCAGATGACTCACTGTCCTTCCAAACTAACATACTCTGTGATTTTGTGATTCTGTGAAGTGCAGGTTGGCATTTCCCAGATAAGGCTGTTCAGACTGCTCCCCACACTGTCACTCAAGATTGGATTGCATATTCCTTACCTTTCTGAAGATCATCTTGAAATCATTCCAGTTCAAGTCTGTGGCATTGTGGGGGCCAAACCACACTGGGTAACCTCCAGGCGGAACTTTTGCGACACATTGGCGTGTCCATGTAGTCACGGACAAACATGCTCCATTATGGATCAGCTCAGATGCAGAATCAGTAACCTGCAGTGACCCCCACTCCCAGTCTCAGACACGGGAGCTGCAGCTCATGCCATGTCTGAGGAGAGGCTGGCAGGGAGCAGGGGATCCCCTGCTGATGCTCAGGATACTGCCGTGTAGCAGCGGTGCCTCCACGAGCTGCTCTTGGCGGACGAGAAGGGAGCAGCGCACAGCTGCTGCGGAGCTGCTCAGAGGAAGGTACAAGCTGGGTGGTGTGAGGCTGATGAGCTGTTGCCAAAGCTGCCCTAGGAAGTGCTGAACCTGTCATTCATACAGGGACGATGCCACACACACCTGTGTTCACAGGCAGGGCTGAGCAAGAATGAGGACACCATGCCTGCCAAGAACAGCCTGAGGAGGGCTCTGACCTGAAATTTTGGTGCAGAGAACAGCAGCACTCTCACTAGTTTTAAGAGACCCCTTAGCTACTTAAATGAGGGTGACAACACCTTTCAAGATGGCTCTGTGCAGAGACAGCAGTAAGGAGACCTATTCTGCGTTCACGCCAGTCTCAGGGACGCAGGTTTATTTTAGCCTGGTGCATAATCCTGAGGTGCGGTCCCTTGTCTTACTCACCAATTGTTCACTGCCAGGCATTCCATGGTAATTTGTACACACAGTGGCAATCTCCCGAAGATCCTTTGTCACAGATAAGTCAGGTTATTACTGTGACACATTAACAAAACAGCTTATAATATTCCAGTTTTTTATATTTGCTACATTAAACTATCATGCAATAATATAGAAAAAAAATTATTTGAAGATTAAACATTTAAAAATACTGTGTTGCCTATTATTTCAGGGGCTTTTTTGTTTCCCATATTTGCGTGTTTATACAATGCTCCAGGTAAGTGCTGCCCCATATATTTTTTTAATCGATGTCATATTATCGGGGCATGCAATATAATAAACAGATCTGTTAAAGCACCAGTGATGTCTCTATTGGCAGGCTTATAAAAGAGCTCGGTGACCTTGGTTAATTAGCCATGTAATAAACCAGAACTGAAAGAGCCTATTCCCACAAACCACAGCACAGCACCCCTCCGCCCCCCGCCTGCCAGAGGGGCTCTGAATGGGAAGTCAGCAGACGCTATGCAAAGTGCAGCCACTTAGCCTTAGAGCCCTTTGGAATGTATGCAAAGATTCACAAAGACGTTTCCTTCCAGCCACTGATTTAAGAAACAATCTTTAAAACAAAAAGATAAGTTTTCCGAATACTTATTTTATTGGCCAGTGCTGCTTAAGTTGTGTTTAGATAAATGTGTATCTTCTTGAAACCTCACAACACTTGTCCTGAAAAACAACTTTAAAAATTCTTCAATTTCAGACACGTTTTCTATGAATTCTCTGATTCGTTTTGATGTTTATTTCAGGTATTCCTAATAGAAAAAAAAATCCAACCCCTCTAGTAATTAATAGCTATTGAATTGAATATATTCAATTCTTTGAGTGGAATTTATTTTGTATCCATACAGTGCAGCCCTCTTAATTTGTAAATCACATTCAATAATTTATATGGAAAACAGTGCCACATGTATTTCTGTTACTCACTTGCTTTCACTAAAAAGCACACCTAAAAATTTAGACCTTTAATGTAAAAATAAAATTGTTGGCCTTTTATCTGAGGGTAGGCAGTAAAATGGATACAAATTTTTAGCAGATTCTTTGACTTTATCCTATCGGACTCTTTAGAAATAAAAGCTTTTGTAAGTACAAGCAAGAATCCCTACAGTTTTAAATTTCACCCAAATGTTAGTTCATAACAAGCATAACCACAATCAGCCACAGAGTTATTCTTCTCTTCTGCAAGTGCAAGGGCAATAGTTTTTCTGTTTGCTATAGGAGTTAGCTCTTTTTGAAATAAACTTATGTGAAGTCCATGACTGCTATCCTTTCATGGCATGCCCCTGAGTTCTGGCACAGCACAGAAACAAAGAAAAAAACCCAAATGCCTAACAGAAGCTAACACTGTTTTTCAGCTGTCACTTCCATACAGGATAGTGAATTTCAGTTCTTAAAAAACGATAAAAAAACAACCAAAATCAGCATCAGCTATTTCTTTAAATAAACTTTTTTTTTTTTCTCCAGAATGCTTTTTATTTTCCAAGTGGACTTTAAATTTACGGTGTTCCTATGCAGTGAAACTAATGAATATCGCTCTGGTTTTAAATCCTATACAGCTGTTCATCCATTCAGGATTGTTTTAGCTGCAGTCATTTCTTTCAGTACCGCAAATCACAGTCAATTAACGTGAACAGAGAGTTTCACTGGGTCTGCCAAACAGTCTCCATTATTCTGGGGATGCTTCAGAATACCAAGCACAACAACATCTTCAACAAATCTGAGATTACAGCTAGTTGATCACAGAGTATCCAAGAGCAAACTTTTTTCCTTGATGTTCTTGTTTGTTGGATCCCAGAGTGAAGTGGGAGATATATTTTAGGCAAAACATATTTGTTAACTCATTCTCTGTGTTTTCTAATGTGATCTAAGGGATGTCTGGAATGTATCTGAAGGCTCAGGAAGCTACATAACTGCATGGCTCAGCAGCTCATTTGACAGACAATGTGTGTGTGTGTTTGTGTGTTTGTTCGCATTCATAAAATTGAAATTTTTATCCACGTGCTATAAATACAGATGTTAGTACTCATAGGAGAAAGGGAGCAATGCCCATGACTTCCAATAAGACTGTGCATAAACAGTTCAGGATCAGACACCATGGGAAATTTTTCCAGTCTGTCCAGCTTCTAGGGTGACCACAGCCATATCAAAAAAGCTTAACTGAATAAGGAAAGGGGTAAGTACATGCAGATAAAAGGAGCCACTATAATTTAATGTGAAGTTGCAGAAAATAACAGCAAGCAAAGAGGAAGAGAACAGGGAACTGTGAGTTAGTCACTCTCAGATCTGGATATCGTACACACTTCTGCAAGACAAGCTGATGGGACCTTTCCCAGAAACAAGGCTGGGCACAGGTTTACGAGTCGGTAGAACTGGGACTCTCACGATTTAAAACTATTGTGCCACATAAGGTACAGTTGGCTTGGCAATCCCACCGAGAAGACTTAGTAGGTACTGAAAATACAGATGTGTACTGTGGTCTCCTCTGGCAGCCTCTGGTCCTACCACGTCTCGCATGCCGGTGCAACCAGACTGAGGGCTGAGGACCAGAGTGGTACATCCTCAAGCTGTGACCTGGGGCACAGGGACCTGGGCTGGAGGTGTCCCGGGTCAGCCCAGCTGCACGAACGGGGAAATCCCAAGGGCAGCAGTGCGGAAGCCGACTCACTTCCCATGGAGGGTTGCCACTGCTGCGCAAGCATATTCCCAGGAGTGCACTTCCCTGACTGCCAAAAGCGTGTGCTCCAGGAGAGGAAAGTTTGGAAAGAGCAGCTGCCGCTGCTCTCCGATTTCCAGCAGCTTGAGGCCTGCAGTTGCTAAGGCTGGAGGAGGATGCCCTCCTCTGGCTACGCGCGTTCCCTTTTCATCAAGCCTCGGAGGCTGAAGAGAAATCACTTTGAACACTGAGGCGGGGAGCTGGAGGCAATTACTTGTGATTGATAGCACTAAATATGAAACCGCATGTACCTCATCCATGAAGCATGGAATCAGCAGCATATTGTTAGTGGGGGAGATGAATGGGGCTTGAGATAACCTTGGCAAATTAGGCATATGTTAGCATTAAGCTTTGTCAGTAAGCAGGCTATAAATTACAGACATATTGTAACTCCATAAACTCATCTAATGAATTGAATGACAGTGGTAATTTAAGGCAGAATGGAACTGTTTAACCCTTTTAAGAATTTAGCTTTATTTCTATATTACACAACAATCCAAACTGTACTAAAAGGTTGGTATTTCATATATACTGCGAGATACCACAACCGTAACAGGGAAACAATTCTTCCATGTTTCATGTACATTTTAGCAAACAGTTGGCAACCTGCAAATTATTTTGCTTGTAAGTTGGTTTAAAAAGAATGGAAAAAGAATGGAATAGCTGGGGTGGGTTTCTTGCACATTCCCTTACTTTGTCATTATTTTTCCATACGATCAAGCTAAATATATTGAAGCTATAGGACACAGCATGCTGTCATTTCTGGACTACCACTGAACTCCTCAGGAGGTGTTATAAGACACAAGGCTAAAGGGCAGGTGACTTTAGTCATAAGAGAAGTGCAATAATCCCTTCAAAATGCATGGCCTGCAGTGTCTTATTGCTATTCTGAAATGGCAGTTATAAATAAATATAAGAGGAGAAAGTCAGTCTCCTGCATTTACCGGCTGCTATTGACAGACTTATGCCATCAGTGACAGCTAATCCAGGATTCTGAAGCCATTTTCCACCTTGCTGTGTATTGCAGACAAAGTAACATTTGAAAATCACTGGCACACCAATGGCACAAAAGGGCTTAAAATCTAAACCAGAAAATTTAATACAATATGTTATTAATAAAATGTGGTGATATAATAAAAATGTTTTTACTTTTATACAGTAGAGCAAGAAGAAATCAGCATATAAATTATGCCATAGGTTTAGTCCACTTCTGAGGAAATTTTAGAAAAGTATGTTTCTTCGCACACTTTAGGCATTCAATCTTGGCACTCATAGGAATCACAGGAAAATTTCTTATCAGACCTTCATAGAATATTTGCTTTTATGCCCATTTTTCCCTTTAAGAAAGACACAGTAAAGGAATCAAACAGGGGCATTTATCTCTGTACAGAAATCAGGGGACAGTCCTGTAAGGGTGGAAGGGGCCCTTGGTGGAAGGGATGGTAAGCAGAAAGTGAAATCCTCAACATATGTAATTTTACATTATGTAAATAAGCATTACTTCTGATGCTCACCCAGGACTATAAAGCCATATAAGTATTAAATATATAGATTTAGTGATAACTAAGTGTGAAAAAAGGAGGAAGAAGTATAGTTACAGATATTTATTTTGTGTTTGCAGTTCATACATATTTCTATTTAGAAAAGGATTATGTTTATCCCAACCTCAGGAAACACTGGTGCTTTGCTAGCCCTGTTTTGGCCAATGAAGGAACAAAGCCTCCATAGGACTTACCTGGAGTTATACAAGGAGTCTGCAGAAAAGTCAGGAGGAGGCCCAGTCCTCATCAGTCCCTTCTTTTAACACACTGATGTTGACACCATGCCTGGAAATACGCCTGAGATCAAAGAGAAGCTTGCTGTTGTCAAGAGCTGCAACAGAGTAAATTCGGGAGTTCAAGCAAGATAACATAGGAAATTGCTTGCATAACATGAGAAATTCACAGTCCATGCATGGAAAGAAAGAAGCTCTTTCACACTTTTCCATTTTCTCTTGAGCAATGTCGTGTTTCATGATTGTTGTGTATCAATGAAACTCTGTAAATGCTTAAATAATGACATAGTGGGAGTGCGGTAGAGTTTTTGGTACAAACCTGACCTCTGAATATAATTGGTTCTTCATTCCGGAAAAGATTACTGTGACCTTTACTTCTCCATTTTCCTAATGGTTTCTTCACTACAGTAACAAAATTGAATGACTATCTCAGCCATCTCTAAGATTTGGAATTAAATTTACCTAGTGCAAATCAATAAAGTGGAAATCAAAACTAAAAGCCTGGGGTTATTTTAGCAATACTCTGTGTGTAATACAACTTTGCATTTAACCTCTGGACAAAATGGTGACTCCATAACTAAGTCAGTCACTGAACGCATGCTTTACATACTCCAGTGGAATCAAACTGTTTAGATCAGCAATGATTAATGAAAAGATCTGCCAGAAGTGATTTAGAGAAAAGATGCCTACTCAATCCTATGTTAGGCCATCAAGACAGAAGACCTACTTGAGACACATATAAAATGGTCCTTTGCATGGAAAATAGGATGATTTTTTTGGTTTTGGCTGCATAGTGATTATATGGCCTGGTCCTAGTGGAGGGACATGCATGGGGGAAGGAATCCCCATCCCAGCACTGCCAACAGAACATAGGTTAGGACTGCAACCATTTCCTCCTGTTCTGGCTGTGGGAATCTCACAGCTGTGGACTCAAGGTCTTCTCCTGATGCCAGCCAGCCTCTCAGCATCACTCACAAGACTGTCTGCATAAGGAACACCCTGCTCCCAGGGCTACCACTGAGCTGGTTTTCCCTAGACCTTGGTAAGACCAGCGAGCATCTGACCTGGCAAGGCCTGTTGGTGTAGGAGAAATTGAAATAGTTTGCCCAAAATAAAGTCAGTGGGGCAGCAATGTCACTGAGGATTAAGCCCCACCTTCCCAAGCTCAGGTCCCTGTCTGTGCTGGACCACAGGGCTGCTGTGCTGTGATGCCGGAGGATCGCAGCAGAAAGACGAGCAGAGCTGTCATGCAGCCTGTGGCACCAGCACTTCCTATCCCACCATTCCTTCCCTGTGATAAGAGAATTCCATCTACCTTTAGGAAATAGGTGTCAGGCCCGGCTGAGGGACTCCAGGACATGCTGGAAGGTACAATTTTTAATGTTTTCTCAGTAACCTGTTGAAAGGAGCCAGTCTGACATCCTCAACCTAAGAGGAAAGTGGATTGGAAGACACTCACTGGGATCCAGGGCACACAGTCCCTCCAAGAGAAGTGATGCCGTGAATCTCCAGAGCTGAGATGCCAAGTGCACCTCCCCGGCAGCCAAGCCCAGAGCACTCTGCAGCCCAGGCACGGGGACGGGCAGGAGCAGAAAGGTGCTCGCCCTTCCGAGGTGCTGCAGGGCACCACACCAAGTCTGCCTGCTCGCTAGCCTGGGCTGTTTGCCTCCAGCCGCTGGTGCCAGCTCTGCGCTGGCTCCTCAGCAGCACAGTACAGAGGGAGGAAGCATCTGTGCTTTCCCTGCAGCTGGGAGCCTCTCAAGGACTCTCATCAGCTCACAGGGGCTGGGATTGCTCCTTAGGCTGGGCAGATAATGGGTAACCAGCTTCATACAGGTCTCTCCCCACTACAGCACCAGTGTAATTAGTCAGTGTTCTGCTGGAGGTAAATATTAATTAACTGAGATGAACCTTCTTTTTACCTTAAGATTTCAATTTAATTTTTATTCCTGCATCTAGGATACATGTCATACAAGAATAACACATTAATGCATTAAAATTGAATATTAGTGGAGACGATGAAAGGATGAGAGGTATAATTAACTTTCAAATAACATACAAGTGCAAGTAGGCAGTATGATAATATGCATAACAAATAATAATAATAATACACTGCTTAAGGTAAAACCACCTATTTTAACAATGGACACAATTAAGATGATTTCTAAACATGTTTTTGGGAAGTGTCTGTTCATTGCAGCCTTGCCTGAGCCAGCCTCTATGTGAATGCTCACATGATCCTAAGTGCCAGTGTAACCACGTCCTGTGCTGTGTCAGGGGTAAGACCTAAGCACAATGTCCTCCTTCATCCCACCACCTTCACTTTGATATCCCCTGGGACCACAGCTCAGGAAACCAGTTTGGAAGGAAGCCACAGCTTTTGGATTAAAGTTATTCTGGTTTTAGATCCCTTGTGCTAATAAAAAGCTCAGCCTTACCCCTGCAAAATAATATCTTGTAGATATGGTGAACTGTGGCACCTCCTTAACCCCTCAATAGAAATAGAGCTTTTGGAAGTTCTGGATGAAAATAGCATTTGCCCAAGCCACACTGTACTGTTATTTTCTAAGCACAGTTAGACCAGCTGTAAATCCCGTGTAAATTCTGCCACCTAGCCCCTGACTCCGGCTGCCTTCCTGCAGATGGCAGCCTGAGGCGGCTGAGTTTGGCTCTTGCCTTGCAGGGCTGGAGCACGAGGCTGATCAAGCACAGGCAGGAAGCCTGACCAGATCCCATGAGTGGGAAGTTAAGCCTTGGTCCTTCATACAACTTCCTAAAATCTTTCTTGCATCCACTTTAGGAGTCCAGTTGTGGCATTTTCTGTATGGCCTCATGGTCCCTGCTGACTTTGGTGAGCTCACGTTTTCATGGTGTTTCATTCAGTGAATAGCAGAGTTAAGCCAAAACTGAGCATGTTCTGAAAAGTAGAAACAACCTGTCAATCTCTGACAAGATGGATTTTAGATTACAAAGAGAGAAACCCTCTAATTCAAAGTTCATGTGAGTTAAGATTAGTAAACCATAAAAAAGAACAATATTAAGTAAGTGTTTTTATAGTTTCAAAGTGCTTCACAGGCATGAATTAATTAGCTGTAATATGAGTAAAAACACTCGATGTCAAAATGTTCCTGGATTTCATTGGGGCACAGATGCCGTTAGAAGAGAGACCACAGATAAAATAGCTTACAACTGACCCCATAGGAGCTTTGAAGGCATTGAAGGGGTCCTTCCATGGGGAAGGGAAGGGAAAAGAAGAAAGAGAAAGAGAAAGAGAAAGAGAAAGAGAAAGAGAAAGAGAAAGANGGAAGAATGGCTTGAAAGCAGCAGCTCTTTTGAGCATCTCAACCAATTTTCAGCATTTATTTTCAAGGAGACAAGTGAAAAAAATTGCAATTGTTTTAAAAAATGAAGAGGAACAGATGCAGCTAATACCTCAGGAAACAGTGATTCATTAATTAAATTAGGGATCAGAGTTCTTGAAACAGCATGTGAAGAATGAAAAATCGGTCTGATGGATGACACAAAACGTCAGATAATTAGGATCACTTTTGACAGAACAGAGGTTTAGCAAAGAAACCTAAAGTTTATAAAGAATACTGCAGTACCTTCTGGAAATATACGCATTTCAGTAGATTTTCTTAGTAAAGCAGATGAAGACAGAGCTCTGTCAGCAAAGGCAATTTTGAAATTCATACAAATTAATTTTCAGGATTGTTTTAATCTCACTCTATTAAAACACTTCACATAACGACATACTGTACTTTACCACACTTTCTCTTTTGTCTTGAAATATTGCCCTTTCAGACATAAATTGCTAGCCAAAACTCGTAGTCTTGAAGGTTTCTTTCCGCTGTGGTCAGAACATGACTGTATTTGGCCTGAGGCCCTGCATTGGGGTATCCCGACTTCATCTACTGAGCCATATCCCCAGATTTCATGTGATCCAGCCAATCTAATGCATTTTATTTATTCTGGCCAGAATCCTCTGATCTGAAATCACTGTGGTAGGGGAAATATCAAGATCTTGTTCTCCACTGAGAAGTTTTAATTGAACAAAGGTTTTAGGCCAACCCTGAAAAAGCGTTCTACACCAAGTCTTGAGATGTAAACACAAAGATTTGTCCAGCAATGCTCTCAGTGCACCTTCACAAGATTTTCTCAGGTTCAGCACTCACTTCAGATGGGTGTCCCCTCCACAAGCATCCAGTCCCTTTGGGTGAATTCCTCACTTCACCAAAAGTAACAAGAGTCTTTCCACCTCCTTCAGTGAGGTGAGAATTCCCCTTCTCAAGTGAAAATGAATTTTAGTGTATATGACTCAATGTCCCTATACTAAATTTATCAAGATCTCCCTTAATTTTCCGTCAGACTTTTAAACCATCTTACCAAATAATTTTAGAGGGAAGTTCCTTTTAGTCTTTAGTGCTGTGTATAAAACAAGTGATCTTTAAAATGGTGAAAAAAGTGAGCTAAATGGCTGGTAATCATTAAATACTCTAACTACATGTTGTCATGTTAACCATAGGGTGTAGCACCACTTCTCTTTTCTTTGTCATACAATGGGACTGTCCCATATTTCTATGTTGTGTAAAGAGTTGCACGCTCTTGTGTCCACAGACTGCTTCTTCTGTCACCCACGTCCTGTGGATTTTCATCTCCACTTCCCCTGCCAGCAGCAGTACAGCTCACTCCAAGAAGGAGTTGTTGTTTACAAGTACAAACAGGTAATACAAGAAGGGAAGTGAATTCTCTGGCCTCAGAGCAGTTGATGGTAGCATCTAGTAGTTAAATACTAGAGGCTTTGTTTGTTTGCATCCTTCCTTGTGCAAGGCAAGATCTGAAATAAGGGCAGAGGAGATGAATTCTGTCCATGCTGCCTTCATGGATGTTGCTAAGCTTTCATGGGTGCTGCAGACCTACCTCCCAATATTCCCCCAGGAAGGTTTTGGGCTCCTGGATCTGTTTCTATACAGGTACACTGGTCCTTCCCTGTTCTTGACAGCATTCCTGGAACTGGTCTGTCCAAGACTGTCTCCACAAAACCCCAGCTAAGGTAGGTTAGCTCTGCAGTCAGATTGCTGTGCTAGCACTTCCCCCTACACAGGGTTAGTCCACCACCAGCCTTCTATGTTTCACTCTTTTTGCTAGAAGGATGGAGAGGACCGTGTGTTTTCACTTCTATAATATGTGTTCTCACATATTTTTTAAAACTTTATGGAAAGCTGATAAAAGCTCAAAGGCAGCAGCTTGTAGCTTGATACCTCCCAAAAAAGAAGATGGGATATAAAATTAGTTCATATAACTTATTAAGAACAAAACCCAAACAACATGATTATTAAGTGGCTAATTTGCCCTAGTGACATTTTACAAGCCTTCATACAGGACAAAAGTAGAAAGGACAATTGCATAAACTGCACAAAGATGAGAAATAGAAAGTAAAAGCCAACAACAACACATCACAAACAGCTCAGTAAATAATAGTGCAATTTTCCTAGCTAATAGAATGGTTTAACACCTGAATACACTCACACGCCTGATTAAACACTAACAACGCAAACCCATGAAAGAAGATTATAAGTTGTAATATCTCTTTGCAAATAATAGCATATTAGCCACTGTTGCACACTTCTCCAATTACATCCCTTTCATTCTTTTCATCTGGAAAACAGTTCACATTATAACAGTCAGCATCATTTGTGTTTTAAAACAAGCTATTACTTTGTATGGGGTGTATATTGCCAAATTGCAGGTCTCCTTCTCCATATATCTAAGGATACCCTCAAAGTTAATAAAATCAGTAATTGGCAGAGCAAGTTATCTTTAACTTGGCTTTCTATGAGAAAAATGTTTAAACTTCAACAAACACTTACTTCTTGTCACACTGGACACTTTTCCCAGGCCTTCTTCGCTCTTCTTATCAGAGGTTGCCAGGAGCATGAATTGTACCCAACAGCAGCATCCCCACACTTACCAAAATGCACGAGCCTGCCCACATCCATACAGCTGTGCTTGGCTTCTGTTCAGCTGACTTGAAACAAGTGTGGGTGTCTTGAAAAGAAACACGGAAGGCCAAAATCTTTGGTTTCAGTCACAACAATCTCAGTTCACCACCTTCTCTAATCAATCACTTTCATCTCTTTCTGTTTTCCATGCACCTCCAGCTATGCAATTCACTGTCTCTTCTTGCTTGGACAATCAACCACTGTAGTCTACTGCCCTTCAGGCCTGCCCTCCTCCTTGAATTACTTATAAATCCCTGGTTGGTTTGAAAGTCCTCCAAGTCAGGCAAGAGAAGAGAACCCCTGGAGATTTAAGGGAGTAAAAAAACATT
This sequence comes from Melanocharis versteri, assembly GCA_013397845.1. Classification (NCBI taxonomy): domain Eukaryota; kingdom Metazoa; phylum Chordata; class Aves; order Passeriformes; family Melanocharitidae; genus Melanocharis; species Melanocharis versteri. Next base: position 71,475 of record VZTG01003310.1, on the reverse strand, counting down.
CCTACCCAATGGAAGAACGCTGGAAAAGTTCAATGCAGTGCACTGCAAAATTTTTACTGCTGAAGCTCTTAAAGTACAGGATAAACAAAAATTTCTCAGGAAAAATTTGGGTATGTTCCATTCTGTTTGAATGCACCAGGTGAGGCTCCATCCCCTGCTGCATTTGCAGGATTCCTTCAGAGCACAAAGCTCTGTGGTAAATAAAGCCCGGGGCTGAGCCAGTATGGCAATTTATGTGTTTCAGAGGGTGTTCAAAGCGAGGAGGAAAATCAGCCCAGTCTTTTTAAAGCGCTGTGTTTGAACAGAGGTGATACTCATTCAGAAAACGTAGCCTAGAGGGATGTATCTGTTAAGAAAAACCCAGGACAGTAGTCTAGTTTTCAGACAATTACTTTCTCTTTTCTTCCTAATTTTGTATTCCAGCTGTTGAGGCATATAAAATTGTGGTCATGATTAATAAATCACCATCATAGAGGGAAGACTATATTTTAGGAGTTTTCCATGGTCTTATAAACCATCAGGTACTGACTATTTACTAAGACAGAGCAAGGAAATTTTGGACCAGTCTTCATAACTGATACAGCTAATTCTAAGTTTCCTACCATGAAAGTTCAAATTGGTTAAAATTTCTCCTTTCACTTTTTTGACTCCTAGAAGGTTACAGTTTGCATGGTCTTTATTGTCAATCTACCCACTAATATGCCCATGGGTTTCACGAGTAGGTATTTTTAAACTGCTCTATGACTGAGACATAATCAGAAATTATATCACTACTGTTTCTAGTGATCATCTTTCCTAAACACTCTCTTGGGGTGGATTATCCAATGTTATTCTTATAGCACTCTACACCTCTCTTACCAAAGAGCTCTTAGTGTGCTAAAAAGATTTATAGGAGTAAGTTCCCTTGGAGATAAAGCGGAGGGGGGAAAAAAATAAAAAAAGAATAGAGTAAATGTAAAGGTTGGCAGATACACAAATGAATTTAGCACATTTTGGTGTCATGCAAAAAGGAACTGAATCTGGCTTTAGTCCTTTTCTACCACCTCTACAGGAATGAGGGTAACTGTTAAAGGAGACAGATTAGCTAGTTTTCCCCCACTCTTATTTTGCATTCTTGTTTTCTTGTGCAGAACTATGGGTCTGTACAGATACGGTGTTAGAACTGAAAAGCAAGCAAAACAAATTAAAGACAAAAAATCCCAAATGAAAAAGTAGGAGAAAGCCTGAACGTAGTTGCCTGGTGTAACCTCACACCCAGCACACATCTCAAGAAGAACAACAGTAGGTACCTGAGAGCTGACACTGCCAGAAAGCTCATCCGTCACAAACCTGTAGGTGCTCTAGATTTATAGGTTGGGGGGTCTTTTATTGCTATTATCATTAACAGAGGTGGACACAAAGATGAGACATTTATATCTACAGGATCCAATGAAAATAGAAATTTTGTCCACCTTTTGCTACCTGCCCAACTGAGAACTGCTTTAAGTTTCAACTTTCTCTCTAAAGTTCTGGATGAACTTATGCTGACTGCGACCACCCTAGCATTTCTCAGGATAAGCACAGACCATATATCAATGCGCAGACATCTGACCTAGTGCAGTAACTGAGGGCTGGGAAAAGGATGTTTGTGAAATATCAGTGTCAGGCTGGGAGGTTCCTCAAAAAGTCATTTAGTCCATTTCCCATTAGCTGCTGTCAGATCAAGACTGGACTTCCAGGTGGAAATTGCTCAGGCATGTCCATAGCATATACAAAGGAAGTGACAGCAGGCAGGAGTTTGAGACCAAGTGACCTACACCACTCTAGAGCTCAACTCAGCTGTCATCACCATCAGGCCACAGTTTGCCAGGCTGGTCTCACAAAATCAACTTGGCTAAATTATTTTAGGGATTTTGACTTTTCAATTAGGCTACAAAGTTTTTATGGAAAATTAAGCTGCTTGATGACTTCCAGAGGCCAAGCCAGGCCAGGATAATCATCTGCCCTCTTAGGCACTGCAAGACCACTGTCATGGCACTCTTCCTTGCTCACCTCTTTCTTGAAGTCCAGTGTGCAAAGCCAGTCACAGGATTCCACTGCAAGCTTCACCAGCATCTTCCCATGTCTTACATTTGATGTTTCTTCTAAAATACTTCTGAAAGAGGATCATGTCACTGGTTCAGATTGGGCTACTAATCCTGGGAACCTATGGTGCTGACACTTGGAAAGAAAAATTCTTCACATTTGTTCGTCAATTTCTTCTGAGATGCAGTGATATGGATTCAATTTTTTTTTCTTCTTTTTTTTAACATCGTCATCTCATCAGTTTACTAAAATCATTCTGAGTTATGAATCTGTCCTCCAAAATGCTTGACAGACTGCCCCAAATTTCATCTCATGAAAATTTTATACTCATATGCTGTCTTTCAATATCAAGGCAGTTGATGTAAAGGAGTCTGAGGAGAGACCTCATGACAGTCTACAGCTTCCTCAGGAGGAGAAGCAGAGGGGCAGATGCTGATCTCTTCACCCTGGTGACCAGTGACAGGACTCAAAGGAATAGCCTGAAGCTCAGTCAGGGAAGGTTTAGGCTGGGTATCAGGAAAAAGTTCTTCATCCAGAGGGTGGTTGTCCATGGGGATGGGCTCCTCAGGGAAGTGGTCACAGCACCAAGTCTGACAGAATTCAAGAAGTGTTTGAACAATGGTCTGCCTGAGTGCACGGTGTGACTCTGGGCTGTCCTGTGCAAGGTTAGGAGTTGGACTTCAATGGTCCTTGTGGGTCCCTTACAATTGAGGATATTCTGTGATGCTATTATTCTATGACTGCCTGCGTATTGGCTGTGAATATAATAACTGGACAATTCAAAAAACTGTGTATGACTTGAGCACAGGAAAGGCTGCAGTGTGTGTCTGTCTGTATAGCTTTACGTAGCGATATGAAGCACTTAGTTGTCCTGACCATTTTCAGCAAATTCTAGTGTTTTTTGATTTGCACTAATTAGTAGTCAATGCTATAGATAAGATGTGTGTGAACAACTTCCACAGGAAAAAGGTCACCAGGAGGTTGTTAAATAATAGCAGCGGAAAGGTTAAACTGCTTGCTCAGGGCAAGTCTGTACCCTAGAGGAAACCATTTCCTACACAGGTCTAGTAAAACACTGCTGTCTCAAGCACCGGTATTTAAGACCTGTTCAAAGCATATTTTTTGTGGTTGTGGCTCCAATGCTTCCTGATTTGCTACTAAAGTTTTCTTCTACCTAAAAATTAACATTAAGAAATACACCTTTAAGAAGTACCTCTTTTTGTTCTTGCCTCTTTGCTGCACTCACTTGCACTTGTGTCAGCATTGCTGACAGCCTGGATAAACTCCAAGGCAGATGACTGAAATGACCTACATTGAAAACAAAAAATTAATGAAAACACACCACCCCAGTGATCTGTGTCAGAACTCTCTGGAGGGAATGACAAGAACCCTTGCTTCACCACAAATATAGAAGAACCACAAAGCTATCAAAGTTTGCACTTGAAGCTGAAGCAAGCACTATCCACACTTGGTACTGGGGGAATAGAAATGCCAGTGAGAATAATGCTCCCAGCTGGACCCCTAATAATCTTTGAAAAACAGTGACATCGAGGCATGGGATCACAAGGACCAAATACTAACTGAGCTGAAAAGTAGAAGTAATCATTCTTCATCTGGAAGGCATATTCTAGAGGCATACTTGGGACCCAACCAGAGCATATGCCTCTGCAGAAGAAAAAAAAAAAAAAAAGGAAGAAATAAAATTAAAAGGAAAAGGAGAAAGAGAAAGAGAAAGAGCAACGTTTTGCTTGGAAAAGTTGCTCCATAGGAGTTGCCCTGGGTATGTGTCAAAGGGAAGGCTCAGGAAGCAGATCCAGGTTGTGTCTGAACTGAACCACTCAAAGTCAGTTCATTAAAGCAGGAAGTCTCCTGGCATGCTGGTAACTTCAGTTTTATTCAACTCGTTCTTTACCGATAAGCTTTGGTGTAATGATCTAAAAAAGGAAATATACGTACATATACTTTATGTTTCATAGATATATGCTATGCCTCCCTACTCTGGAGGCAGATACCAAGGGAAGACAGCAGGGTAAGAGCAAAACCGTAAGTAGTAACCGAGGGTTTGAGCACCACTTCAAGCAGCTCGAATCTCTTGAAATGAATGGGGGCGGCTGCACACTAGAAGATTGTCTTGCACAGAGAGATGCTGTGGTCCAGCCTGCAAACTTCCACGAGCCCCGCTCTCTGCAGCTGTTACGTGCAGTGTCAGAGCCCTGGTGACAAAGGAGTTGCACGAGTTTTCCCGTCCTTTCTGTTCACTTTTTAACAACGTTTTTCTCTAGGCTTCACATTCTCGCCTTCTGCCTAACCTCCGGCGGGGCCGGCGGGGCCGATGCCTTTCGGGAGCCCGTTCTGCAGCGGCCCTCGCCGCCCCGCTGCCCGGCGCTCCCTGCCCGGGGATGCTGGGGCAGCGCCGCCCGTGGGGACGGGCCGGGGCAGCCGCCCCGCGCATGGGGACGGGCCNCCGGGGCAGCGCCGCCCGTGGGGACGGGCTGGGGCAGCCGCACCGCGCATGGGGACGGGCCGGGGCAGCGCCGCCCGTGGGGACGGGCCGGGGCAGCGCCGCCCGTGGGGACGGGCTGGGGCAGCCGCACCGCGCTGCTCGCCGAGCCCGGGGCTGTAAAACACGGGCGTGTTCCGGCACACGCTCGCTGCCTGCCTCACACGGCGTTTCTGCTGTGATTACGGGAAGGCGTGGAGTGAAAACTGTGTGTCTGACAAAGTGCTCGTGTGATGCAGCTGTATCCGCTCCTAATCCTTCATTAATGCCTCATCAAAAGAGTACTGTACTTTCCGTTTGTTTCGTTTGCCGAAGGTCAGCATACTTGGAAGCTATTGTCATACAGCATTGCAGACTTTTTACATATTTCTCTGGTATTGTTCCAAGCTATTGTATACGCAAATGAGTCAATTGGTATGCAGATTGTCTATCATTAAAACCGTTTCAAAATCAGCTTTGTTGTGGGTTTAGCGTAGAGCTTGCATACCCCTCCTGAATGTAATGTGTAGCTCTGCATTGGTGCGGTGAGGTGGCTGTGGACCCTCACATGGGACCAGTCCTCCTTTTCATGTTGGCAGAACTTGCGGCGAAATCGTGGGAAATTTTCCCTGGGAACAAGTTTGCGAACTGAAGTCCTCTGCTTGCCTCGCCCTCACTTTGCAAACCACACTACGTGTGGCCGTATCAGTGCCTCTGCTTTTCCCTCGCCTCCTTCTTTCGCTGGGCTGTATTTTTCCTCAGTGTGAGCTCCTAAAGTCCACAAAACTCTTCCGTAGTCTCCTTGGGAGACGCGTCAGCCGCAGAGCTGGTCCTGCCTTTCCAGAAGGCAGCACATCTCCGCAGCTACCAGCACTGCCAGCACCAGCACCTGCCCTGCTGCCCGTGGCACTGAACCGTCCTCATCAGCCCGACACACCCAAACTCCACACGCACCCAGGGCAGAGTCTCCTGCTTTGTTTTTACTATTGAATTGCAGCCTTGAGTGAGAAACTGTGCTTCAGAAAATAAAGGCCACTTGCCTTTTCTATCACCTTCACGCAGTTATTTGGTGTTTCGTCTGTGGGTTTTTTTAGCAGTTCTTATGCAGTTATTACAAGGTCTTGGCCCAGAACCTGGGTTCACTTGTCCACAAAAACCATTTTAATGACTTCTATGTGAAAAAAATAAAGAAGAATTTTTATTTGCAGCTGCATTGTGTCAAGTAGCATAAAAGTCTTTTCTCTTTAACAAGGGAACCATAATCATAATCAGAAAAAAAAGAAAGTTAAAATTAAAAAGTACATTTGTGTAAAAGAATTCAATGACAGGAAATGCTCATTTTAACAACATGCAAATATCAGGTTTAGAAGAACAGAAAATGTAGACACACAATTCTTACCAGAAGTGGAGGAGAGCTGAGTTAGGGACCATCTGTACAAACCCAGTATGTACAAGGCTATGGGACCTGATAAGATGCAGCTGAAGGAGCTGAAAAAGTTGGTTAACCTCAATGCAAAACTGCTTTCTATCATCTTTGAATGATCGTGCAGGTCACAGTCCCTGACAGATAGGAAAAGTCTAATTTATGATCATCTACCAAAGAAGGATTTGTGAAACTACATACCAGTCAGGCTCATGTTTTATCCTGGGAAACCTGTGTATTGAGCCTTCATGGAAGGTGTGTTCAAGCAAATTAAGGTCAAGTGATTGAGAAAAACCATATTGGATGATAGCCTTCTATGATGAAACAACTTGCTTGATGGATGAGAGGAGAACAGTGGAGAAAACACTACCTCAATTTTAGCAAGGCATTTGACAGCATCCCCTAAAAAATCCTTGTGGACAAGCTGGAAAGTTTTAGTGAGTATGGAATTACAGCAATTCTTGACTACTGAAAGGTGTTGCCAACAAGACATATTTTTCCGTCTTGGCTCCCAAAGACCAAAGTTAAAATAATAAGCATGGAGAAATTTTCCATTAGTTTCAGCTATTTCTTTATTTCAAGATGTACAGATGCAAGTCAGACATTCATATCAAGATTTGTCACTGGAGTTTTTTTTGTCACGTCTGAAGAAATCTGTTAAAATCAATTCCCAATCCAGACCTATTAAAACTTTGTCTCTTAGCTGCAGAGAGACCACCTCCCCCACTCGTTGGCATCTGTGGGAGAAATGTCACTCTGATGTCACTGTTTGTGGCACAGGTGGTGGCTAGAGTGCCTTTGGGGATGGTTTGTTAATGTCCATTTGAAGGCAAAGTTTAGTTCAGTCTCAAAGCATGATTTGTGATCTACTGCAACTGTGTGGCCTTGTGTTATTTATTCCAATCTGTGCTGGATTTCAGAGCAATTTGTGTTTTCTGAGCAGACTGAATACTACACACTTGTTTAAAAGGGTAATTGCAGAAGCAACATCTTTTGCACAAGTGAATTTTGGTCTTTTGATCTGTGTTTTAAAGCATCATTGCATAAAGGAAAATTATGATTTACATTCTGAAAGCACTCTGCCCTGATGTCAGGTAAATTTGTGCAGATAAGAGATTTCCAAATTAATATTCCCAGCCAAGAAAATGGCAGCAAGATGTACATGGGCATGTGATGCCTGATGGTGCACTGCTCTGGTGTAAAAAGGAGGAGAAAAATCTAGGGCAATCTACCCTTTCTGTTTCATTGCCCCTGACAGGCTTGAGATGAGAGATCTCCCCACTGGTTCTCCAGGCATTTTGAACAGGGAGAATTCCTTTCTGTTGCCCACCAGCAGTGTCTACCTTCCTATGGCTCAGGGGGAAGAATTGGGCTGCCAGGAGCTTCTACTAGCTCTGCCTAGTCCTGAATAAAAGCAATCACTTAGATCACTTAATGCAAGTAGCAGTAGCACCCAAACACATACAAAAAGAAGGTCAATTTGTGATTGCCAGTTCCAGTACAGCAACTTAGCAACTCTGGAGCCCTGGCATAACGACAGGAACCTCCTTCCCATCATCGCCTCTTGCCCATTGTGATATCACCAATCATTTCAGGTTTTCAGCAGTATTATCCAAAGTGAGTGATCACCAGAGACACCATTCAGTAAACGTGGAATATAGTCACCTCCAAGTCCAGTTCATACAAACTGACGTACTAAAGTTATTAATCTTATTTCTGTTTTCAAGTTCTTTCTGCTTGAAATATTCCTTGCATTTCACTGGGCAGAGTAAGTATTTGACAAAGTCATCCAGTCAAGGCTACTTGCCTGCTAGCAAGGGGTACAATTTGGTGATACCAAAACAGTCGTGTTATTTCTTAATTTATTAAAATATAGTTATCCTCATGCTGGTTTCGAGCCCTTGCTTTGGGGATTAGAGTTGGGTCTTGAAAGAAAGCAAATATTTCTGTATTGCTGTGTGACCTCAGCTGCAGAGATACTGCTGATACTGTTGTTGTTATTGAGTCATTTAGAATACAAAGAAAAAACTGGTAAGGCCAGACATGAGAATTCGGAGTGAGACACTGCACAAAACCTATGGTCTGTTTGCTGCATTAATTTTGAAATCCAGCTGTGCAAATCTGGTTTGAGAATTCATCAAAAAGACCCTAAGAAAACGCTTTACAAATTAAAGCTCTCTAATGGGTCTAACTGAGCAATATTTTTTTACCTGAAATGTATTCTATGGAACAAAGAAAAGTAAGTGCAGTAATGCTGCCATTATTATTGTTGCTGTTGTTATTATTATTATTATCATTATTATGCTGTAGTAAAAGCAGAAGATACATAATTTCCTCATGCAGAACATCTTCAGTAGGAAGCCTACAATTTTAAGTTTGTAGGTAGAAGGCTATGGAGAGATGGGCAGAAACATTTATTGGACAGGGGGATGAGGAGATGAGGAGCCCAGTAGAAGTGCTGCTTATCCCAGAAGTCTCCCCCTACTTCATTGAAACTTATTTTTTAATACTCCTTCTTTTCACTCATAGAGATGCAATTTGAGGCTGATTTTTGGATGCCAGAGGGGTATGCTGTATTGAGTATCAATGGAGGAGGCTGGCAGCACGGGGGCTGCAGGGGGGCATTTGTGAGGGAGCTGCCCCGTGCCAGACACAGCTATTCCCATATGGCTCTGGTGGACACACCGCTGGCCACAGCTGCACCCATCTGCGAGGCTGCTGGGGCCTTGATGGTGATATTCTGAAAGAAGGAAAAAAACGCCAAAAGGGCAGAGAAGTAAAAAAGATGGGAAACAGCAATGCGAACACCAAGGTCAGAGAAGGAGATGGAGGTGCTCCAGACACTGGAGCAGATGCTCACACTGCAGCTGATGGAGAGAGGACCCTGCACCAGACCAACTGGATTTTACTGAAGGAAGCCCCTGGAAACCCACCCTGGAGCAGAAGAGAGATGTGGAAGAAAAGGAGCGGCAGGGAGAAACCGCTAAATACTGATCACAAACACCCTCCTTGAGTCCTTCATCTCCTCACTGAAGGGACTGAGCATCTCTTCAGTGGTAACAAGGACAGGAGGAGTGGAGTCTGAAATGAAAGAGTGAACCTGAGCATGGGGGAAGGATGGGTGTTTCTTTAACAATTGTCTTTTTGTTTCTCACTATTTCATTCAGTAAGTAAATATTTATTTTAATTGGCAATTGATTAATTTTAGCAAAATTGAGTCTGTTCTGCTGCAGCAGTAATTGGTAAGTGATCTCCCTGGTTTATCTTGTCCCATGAGCTTGCTTCTTTCTGTTCTTCCTGTTTTCTCCCCACCCCCAGCCCAGGAGGGTGTATTGTGGCTGAGTGGCCAGGTGGGAGTTTCATTGTTCACTGTGGCTGTCCCACCACATACAGCTGTTGCTGTGGAATTAACCTAAGAGACCCCCCAAAATACTTTTTGTGAGACAGTGTTAGTGTTTCAACTTCCATACACAGGGATTATTTCTGAGGATTCCTAGTTTATCAGGGAAGACCCTGCAGAAAAGTGAGTGCTTTAGGTCTGTGTTGTAGCAAACCCTTAAGGATAGGAATCACTCTTTGAGAAACACACCAACCCAAGAAAAGGAGTAGCATAAGGTCTCTCTCATTTCTTTCATTTTTAAAAGGTGTCAAAAAGGGAAGAGAGGGCAATATCAGAATAACAGAGGGCATAGAAATGAACAAGGAAGCAAGAAAGGAGAGATATGGAAAGAAGAATAAATTAACACAAAAGTGGAAAGGACGAAACATGTTACTGTAGTCTCTGCATTTGCAAAGCAAGAGTAGTGCTGCATTAGAGGAATGGAAGTTCTAACAAACTATGCAGAAGAAGAGAGAGACTTTCTTGTTTAAAACTGTCCAAAAATGTTTAAGGGCCAAATGCCAGCCAGGGGTAACCATGGCTTTGTGTGGTCCTGTGTAAAGACAAGCAGGGAAGAAAAGAAACATACCCTTTAGGCTTGTGTTGGCATTGGAACATATACATGTGCACTGCCCATGGAAAAAGATTTTTTCACAATTGTGATGTGTAACCATGAAAGCAATTCAATGGCAGATGGGTCTTCTAGCGGGATCAGTGGGAAGAAACAGCATTCACTGCTCTGAGGGTCAAGCTCAGAGAATCATAGAATGTCTCAAGTTGGAAGGGGCCCATAAGGATCATCAAGTCCAACTCTCTGCTCCTCATAGGACTACCTAAAACTAAAACATATTTCTAAAGCACCCTCTGGATGCTGTTTGAATTCTGAGTCCACTGAGGGAAGAAGATCCTTTAACACAACAATCAGATGGATGCACCAACAAGCTCTTTCAAGGTCTGTCCTCCAGCAGCCTCCAAGTCCAGATGATAAGGTCCCCTTTGGGATAGCAGCTTTGAGCCCAGATCTGTGCTCCAGAGCCCAGACTGCATGTGCAGAGATTAAAAAAAGAAGTTAAATACAACTGCAAATTTAAATCATTAGCAAAGCTTGGCAAGTATTCCTTGAATGTTGAAATTACAGCTCTCCAAATCAGTTCCTATTAAAGGCCCAGTTCCACACTGTGTGGCAGGAAAGCTCTGAGTGTCTGACATGTGAAAGAGGTATGTAGGAAGACAGCAGTGATCTCCCTCTGGTTTGATCCTCTCTGTAACTGTGGATAGGCTGTAAGGACAAAAAGGAATGTGGCTGCATCTCGCTGAATCAGATAATTAAAACAATCAAAACTGCCACAGCCATAAAAGCAGTTCTAGAGACAGTCTACAGAGATACTCCACAGCATATTAATTTGCAATGAGTTGGAAGCTCCCTTTGTTGCTACTGAAATCAAGAAAATGTTGCTGTTGCAGGATTTTCACTCATTCGGAGACGCTAACAAAGTGAAAAAGAAAACTTCCTGTCAATGTCAAGACAGATTACCCAAGATTACATAACAATGTCAAACATTCCGTGGGATTATCAGCAATGCAGGGTCTTCCCCTCTAACATATGGATTGCATGGTTCCCTCCAGAGGGGAGGAACACAGAGGCTGCAGATATGTGTGAAAACACCACATTACAGTTTCTGTGGCAGTCTCTGATTTCATATTGGTTATGGAGTGTTGGCTTCTGTAGTTACTTGGGTGGTGGAGAAAACAGCTGATCCCCTTCCCCCCCCCCACATAATTCTTCATTAGATGGTTGATATTAGCAATTAAGTGTTTGCAGTCACAGGATTCACTACTGAACTTTGGAGTACAGCATTAACTGGTAACAATACTGAGATCTTTGATGTAATTTTATTTTAATTGGCCTCTTAACTCATATCAGTGAGTATTACAGAATTGAAAAGGATGGAAAAGACCTCTCAGACCATTGGGTTCAATTGCTGTCCTTTTCTGAAACATTTTTACTATTATAGAGGAAGAATATTAACTAATACTGATACTACCTGTAAAAGAAAAGAATCAAAATGAGAAGAACACAGACAAAACTCAGGAATATAAGCAAAAAGAGGATGTGATTACCATACAAAATACAAATCTCAACAATAGCTGCAGTCAACTATCTATGACTTCTGGGTGAGAAATCCTAGGGCAATGGTATGGATTCAGTGGCTTCAGAAGAGCAGCCTGATCATGAGACATCCTACACTAACTCAGCACCAAAAGCAAATGCTAAGAAGACCAAAATTTCAGGAATTCTGCTGTACTCCAAAATCATAAGCAGCTATCACAAATACCTGTTATCCACAGCTGCTGTTCAGCAATGATAACTTAGAACAACCACAGTGTCTGCCTCACAACATTGGAGATGGTCATGATACTAATTTAGTACAGCCAAACATGCACTACAGTCAAACAAACTGTTTAGTACAGTCAAACAGACCAGCAATGTAAGTTGCGGGCTCTATAATCCACATTATTCTGGGGAAAAATACTGGGCGCATTGTATTGGAGCTGGGAGGAGGCAAAAGGGTGTCTTTGCCTCAACTACAGAATTTGTGATGTCTTGTCAGCAGATTTGTTTCAAGGGATTGGCAGCCTGCTAAGAAGTTAATCTACCACTTTTGATTTTGATTTAAAAGGCTTCCTCTTGAGAGGGATATGTCTAACTGTCCAGAAAGAAGGTGACATCACGGCTGAATCCCCACCTCCCTTGCCCTGTGCCCAACCTCCTCCCAGGACTGTCTCACTACCTGAACATTACCTCTTCTCTACAGTTCCGTTCCTCTTACACCTGCAGGTGCAATTGAAAGGTCTGTGTCCATCCCACCCGGGAAAGGCAGGTTACCCTGCAGGATAACCCACTGGGAAGCACTGCTTCCACTGCCGGCCCTGTCAGATGGCCGGAGGACAAACCTCTCAGTCTTGACCTGCAGGTTTGAAGCATCGTCCTCATGAGTCAGAGCAGCTTTGCCTGCATGGCCTGGGAGGTGCCTCTGAGTCCCAGGGGTTCAAGCAAAGTAAGGGCAAAGGGCAAAAAAAGTCACAGATGTGGTTCATTTGGGAGCAAGTTTAATTAACGAATTCCACACAACTGTAACTACAGTCAATACTAGTACCAAAGCCTTGCAATGGGTTTGTTTGCTAGAGAGATCTGCAAACCACCTGCACTCTCAACTGGAGCCTTCTCCTTGCTTACCCTGCTCAAAAATTAACGTCTTTCTATTGCAAAAGGCAAAACAATTGTTTAAAAGATAACTGTTTTTTTCTAAATTTGTACTTGAGAAACATAATATATGGTTACTTCAATCATCTGACGTAATGGCTTTTTTTTTGCAAACAAACCCAGAAACATTCCCTCCTCCAATATCTGGGTACAAATTTATAAATATATAGCAGAAAAATAAACAAGGAAAGAGAAATCAGATAGATTGCAATTACTTGAGATATTTTCTAACATCAGTTTTTGAAAAGAAACTACTTTCCTTTGACACCATTGGGGTTTAACTTCAGTTCTTAGGACATTTCATAAGCAATAAGGTCACTCCTGATCTGCTTCTACAGTTCACTCCTGTACAGTAACCATGGAATTTCCCTACTAAATGACTACTATTTGTAATATTAACCTTGAAAACAAACACAGAAAAAAAATCAAAGTACCTGAGTTTGCTATAAATATATCACAGTATTGAAAATTATCATAACTAAATGCATTATATAACTTCTTAACAAGAACATTTGGTCTGAATCCAAAACTCTTGGCTATAACCAGAGTGATTTAAAATAGAACAAGTATGTATTAAAAATTATTTCTATTTTATTGTTAAAAAAGGAAATGGTGCTTTCTATAAACAAAAGAACACGTGATTTTTCTGGACACAGACCCAAGTTACAGTGCAGAGACCTCAGAAAGCTTCAAATAAAATTGGCATTTGTTTAAAAGGGTGATTTAACAAGTTGATTTTACAGCAGCACGTGGCACCCCAGAACAGCAGAGACTCTGCCCATCTGCCCCAGGCAGCTCCCAGCCATTTCAAGCAAAACCTAACTACAGTCTAATTATTGCTAGAAGCTGTCCTATAATTTGACCCAAGATTTCCCAGGGAGGGAGATGTGTAACATCTTGACCCAGACAGCAAATTTCTTACAGATTTAAAGCCCCCATGCCGAAGGCTAAGATCACCACAGCCTCCAGAAATGGTCACCAGTATTTTTTACTGGGGGTCACTGTTACCTTTTCCATTAGACCTCAACACGAAGCAGTGAGCTCCTTTTGACAATGCAGCTGTTCATTCAGTGAGGCCCTAGCTCAGCCAGATGGAAAGCGGAATTCTTAACGATAGGAAAGGCTACAATATAATTAAAAATACACTGCTGTTACAAGTCACAACCTTGTCTTGAAAAAACAGAGTCTATGAACAGCACGCATTATTACTTTGTCTGCTCTTTGAATCAGAATTCATAATTCATATAAAAACCAAAGTATCCCGGATTATGAGGCCACAGCTGAAAATGCATCATTTGCAATTCTCCGCTGTCCTCTAAAGGCTGCTTCAGGAATTTCAGTCTCTGAGTTTGAAAAGCAAAGTGCTTCTGCTCTGTGTCCATGTACTCGAGCACAAGTCAGCGGGTCCAAGAAATATGAGAGGTTTATGAAGAGCTTCAGCTGGAGCTCTACAAGCCACTGCAAAAGATTGGTCTGACCAGGGACACAGAGTGACCTCATCTGTGACATGTGACACTGCACTGGCAGCATCACTGGCTCTGGCAAGGTACAAGATCAGCAGGATTTCCCTTCTTCTGCATCCTGACAGTTCATTCTGCTGGTGAGCTTTGGAAGTCCCTCAGTACGGCCAGGTGCCTGCTACAAGTAGTAATGTGCATCCAAATCAGCTTGCCGAAACTGAACCAAAATATTTCATCTTGTTTGGCTCCTTCCTACCCCTTTAAAGGTGATTATAAGGAGTTCTTTATTTATAAAGGAGAAAGGTCAGGTTTACAATAAGCCTGCAGTTATACAATTGCCCATTAAGAAACCCTCTACTTTAAGCCACAAGCAGCTGTAAACTTCTACGCAGCTATTTCTTCTGAGTCACTTACAGCATTGCCCTTTTACAGTCTTAGTCAAGGAAGAGGTAACATTTATTATTTTATTTTGCTTCCTGGCTACAATCCAATTACTCTTTTTTTGTAATTATTTCCTATTCTGTTGTTAATATCTGGTTTGGTCTTTCCATTTGAAGGAGTTTTCTTTAGATTTCCAGAACATTTTGCCTGTGAAATACTGGAACCTGTGCACATGTTCCAACTCTAGGATAAGTCTGGATCTGATTCTGGTTTTGTCTTAAACTTTAGCTGTGTTAATAAAGTTGCAATGAGTGGAAATTACGCTTTTCTCACTTATCAAATACCATTTTCACCCCACATTTTATTTTGTCTTTATGCTTTCTGTTCACCACTAAAGGGTGCAATTTCACTTCTCTCCATCTGATGGTTGCTTGTTTTCTAGAAAATTTTACTTTCTTCCTTTTCTACCCATCATAATATGCTCCAAATCTTATTTTTAGACACCAGGTTGTTAAAGGAAAGGTCCCATTTGCCTTTTTAATTACTGTTGCAAGCCTGTCTATAATTTCCCTGTTTCTTTATGCTCTTCAGCATGATTCAACAAAAACAAGAGGTAAAACTCAGTACAAATACCCTTTTTTAAGGAGTGAATGCAATGCCTTGTTAGAAAGCAAGGCAAAAGACCAGGTTCTTTGCCTCTCTCTTGGTAATTTTTGGAAAAACTTTAAAGGCTGATGAAGTGGCCTCAAGCAGCTTTGGGAATGTTCCCACTGTAGAAGTGAGAGTCATCCTAGATGCCTAACTACCTTGTTCTTGTGGCAGGTAACTCAAATGCAAATAATTCATTTACTTTTTCTGTGGCACTGGAAGAATTCATACACGGGGTAATCGCCTTGTGACAGCTTTTTCCTATCATATCTTTTAATATTCAGACTGATAGTAATAATCACTCCAATTGCATTTTCTATACCCAAATGTTTAGCTAACTTAATTGCTGTTCTGATAACTTCTGAAGGAAAACATTTAACATAATTTGCTCCACAAAGAGCTAAAGTAAATTAACTGCACAGTGATAGAAATTTCACCTCCTACACTCAGATTTTTCTTGGTAGGTTTTTCTTTATTTCCTGAGCATCTCTTTGGCCACCATTTGATGCCTTTCAGGATCCCTGTTCTCTCCTCTGCCCTACCCTCCTTTTGTGAATGAATATCCATCACTTTGCTTTCTTTAACTCTCCTGACCTCTGTGTTCTCTCTGACCCCACACACCTCTGGTCAGCTTCGGCTTTTCACCTGCACTTGAGTCTCAATTTCCATTCATGCAGCACTCAGGTTTTAGTCCAATGACGTTACAAAAGACTGTACAATACTGGGTAGTCAGAGCATATCAGCAAAAAGCTAACTTTGGAATAAAAAGAAAGAAAATAAATACTGACTGAGGTACCTTTGCTGTTCTTCTGGTGAAAGAGAGTAAGCACCAAGTTAATCCTTATGAGTGATTCTCATACCCTAAAGACTGCATCGTGCCAAGCTAACAAAAATAGTTAAAATACTACAGCAGAGAGCCTGTTACTTTAGGGACCCTGAGTGGTTCATACCTTAAATTCATGGTGTTCCTTGTCAACATAAAAATAACATGTTTTCATTATATTTTAAAATTGTGGTTCAGCAAGCCCCTAGAATGATGTATTATTGATATGACTTGTTAAATCAATGGCAATAGAAACTTACTCTGAACAACTGCAGAATAAGAAAGTGAGTATTTTACTTGTAACTGTTTATTATCCTTGGTATTGCAAGTAATTTTGTTTTCTTAAATAGGGTAGAGCAGGCAATGATTACAATGCCCTTGTAGAAACCAGACAGAATTATTTCCCCTGACCTCTGAAACTGTAGGTTCTTCCATCTGTCCCTGCTCTACTTGCCAGTATTTGCACATCTCGTGCAGCATTTTTCTTGGTAGGTTTTTCTTCGTTAGCAGAATCTTATTAGAAGTTAAAGTGACATTTTAAGTTTCAAGTAGCCGAAAGATGATTTTCGAAATTAATGAGGCACTTTGGAGAAGTCCCTGAGCACCCTTATTTGAGTGTGAAATATGTTCTGTCATCTCTGAGGCTGCTCATTCAGGTGAAAATTGGAAGGAGTACAAATGTGCGCAGCCACAGCTTCTTTCTAAGGCCAGCATTAGCAAACATTCATGCAAGATCACAGACAACTCTAAAGTCTAGAAGTTTTAAATAAAGCTTCAATTTTATGTCCAAACACCTCCCTTTTTTCCAATAATTTATTACCTTTCAACTCTTAGTGTGTTTAAAAAGTTACACATGTACTTAAAGAGTGTCCTCAATACTGAAAGACATTGTTAGATGTAGCATACTGGAAGTTACAGCTTCACATTGACCAAAGATAACTGGCCATTCTTGATAGGAATGCTATTTTAAAAGGTTGAAAAAGTTCTTGTCCAAAACATGAACATCTTACATATGTGACAGGAGGAAGATAAAATCCTTCCACAACTAATTTTAACAAAATAAATCTTGTAGATTTAGGCTTTTTAAATAAAGACTATGCCCCTGTGTAAGGCTGAGAGACCTTGGCATTTATTCACTGCATCTGGCATAAGAGAAGAAAATACTCACGGCCTTGACTGAATAGAATCGCTTAAATAAAACTGGATTATGATTATATTCTGTCCTTGATCTTCTACCCTAAGCTTATAACTAATTCACTGGAAAATACATTCTATCATGAGCTTCTGCATGTCCTAGTGGATGCTTCTAAAATACTAAACTGCATCATACTGCACCCTGGTGCAGCCGAGCTGCTGGAATTTACAGAGGGAGATAAAACTTTCAAGTGTTGTTTTTTAACTTTTTCTTCTTCAGAGTTGAGATTGGTTAAGATATTATTTCCCTTCAGTTACCAGAACAATAGCCCTTGTATTTTAAAAGAAGAAGATATTTTCCAGCTCTTTTCCTTTTAAAGTATTTATAATACTGGTAGCACCACATGGATATCCCTTCACCCAGAAGTGTTGCATATTGTATGACACCCTAAACTGGGTGATAGTTTTATTCTTGGTTTCTGCATTTCTACTTTTACTGCAGCTTCTCCAAAACTTCTTTAGGCCTTGGCAACCCCGAAAAGGAAGGGGCCGAGTGCAGGCTCAGTTAGCAATGGCCCGGGGACAGGATACAGTGAGGAGGAGCTGGGCTTGTTCCAGCCTGGAAACGTGGCTGGAGACATAGACCCACAGCTCTGTTCGTATTTTCAGACACTTTAATAGAAAAACACTGAAATTGCCAGCCAGAAGTGTGCATTAAAAATTAAGAACAGCCTTGTATAGTAAATGTGTTGCTAAGAATTATTCTTTAACATTGACTGTAGTATATAACTTCAGTGTTGAAAAATAAGGAGGTAAAGTCTCTCACGTTTCTCCTCAGAAATATTTCTTAGTGGTGCTGCTGCCACCCACTACAAGGAAAGCCACTTGTGCAGTCACAGCAGCAGGAGCCTGTCACTATGTGCATTTATGTAGAATTCAATATTGGTCTTCAGGCACAGATGAAATATAAGATCATTTCTCTCCCACTTTTGTTAGGAATTGTTGAATCCATTAGTTCGACAGAGGTGAGGTTGTCACAAGAAAACCCGTGTAGATTGAAATAAACGTAACAGCAGCCAGGCTAGAGGATAAGAGACTGGTGTCCACCCACAAAGAAGCATGGGGACAACGGCAGGTCCCCACTGGTCCCCTCAGCCTGGCAGTCAGAGCAACTCCTGCAGCAGTGAAGCCTTTTCCCAGATCAACAGGTTGCTGTAGAATCACCTCAAAATGATCATTCCCAGCCTGGCCACTACTGTGGGTTTCCTGGGTACTGCTGGATTCATTTTAGGAGCAAAGAGAATTTAATCTTCCTCTGGAATTTGTCCTCCAATTCCAACACTGGTGCTGCCTCTCTGGTCTGTGACTTGTCTAAAATGATGCAATCATCTCTCAAACCAACAGTCAAAAGAGTGCCTGTGCAG
The DNA here is from genome assembly GCA_013397845.1 of Melanocharis versteri. Taxonomy (NCBI): domain Eukaryota; kingdom Metazoa; phylum Chordata; class Aves; order Passeriformes; family Melanocharitidae; genus Melanocharis; species Melanocharis versteri. The sequence continues at coordinate 52,995 of VZTG01003310.1, read as the reverse complement.
CTAAATTTATTCCTAAGTTTTGGTCGAAACACAATCAAATATTTGCTGTTCTTCCACACTTTACAACAATATGTGCTCACCACACTGGCAAAAACGGAGTTACTCGTGCCTGTCAAATGATCCATGACCTTATGATGCCGGGCTCAGCATCCCTCATCTTTCCCTTGGCTCACTGAGTCCATCCTTGCTCACAGCTGAAATGCTGCCTGCACACTACACCCACTGACAGTATCTGCACCGGCAGGGCACAGGGCTAAAAGCCTTGCACATTTTACCAAAAGCAAGGATTCTGAGGCCTGCACGACAGGAATCCTGGTGTCCAGAGAGCAAACCAGCTGGTTCAGGGCTGCAAGGCAGCACATGGTCCCCATCAGAGCCCAATGCCCTGATGACTCACAGCAGCCTGGCCTGCATGGCCTGGAAGGTGCCTCTGTCTCCCAAGGGTTCAAGCAGAGTAAGGGCAAAAGGCAAAAAAGGCTACTCCTAGTTAATCTGAGGGTAATTGTTAATTAATTAACTGCACACAACTCTTGGTGCAGGTAAGACTAGTACCAAAATCCTGCAATGGGAAGGAAACTGTAAATCAATATGCTTCTAACTGGAAGATTTTCCTTTCTTAACCTGTGAAAAAATCATAAACTTTCAATTACAAAAAGCAATACACTTGTTTGAAAGATAATTGTGTTTTTATTTTTCTGAGCTCGCACTTGTGGAACATAATAAATGACCTGATATAATGACAACTTTGCAAAAGAAGAATCCCCCTCTCCCCAACATCTGGACAGCAATATATAAATATTTACAATGAAAAAACATAGGAAAGAGAATGAAGTCAACATTAGCCAAGTCAGTTTGTTTCTACGTATCTGATCTTGAACATGAATTATTCAATCTTAACCAACACTTCCCTTCAGTACTGAGGCTTTAACCTCATTTTTAGATCTTATGTGCAACAGATACACTCCTGACTCTGCTTCTATAGCTTGTTCCTGTACAGTAACCATAGAAGCGTCCCACAAAATTTTTATTCCAGGTTTTAAACTTTGAAAACAACAAAAAAATTAAATATAAGTTTATGTCTCCTGATACAAAGTTTCTCACACAGTCAAACACATCACAACACTGAAAATCAGCATAACGAAATGCTGTATAGCTTCTTAACAAGGACAATAGGTCTGGGTCCTGATCTGTTGGCTTTAACAAAAGCTCTCTTCAAATAGAACAAGTACATATAGAAAAAATAACCTTCTTATTTTCTTGTTAAAAAAGGAAATGGTGCTTTCTATAAACAAAAGAACATGTGATTTCTTTGACACAGATATAAGTTACAGTGGAAAAAGCTCAGAACGCTTCAAATAAAATTGGCGTTTTTTAAAAGGATGATTTAACAAGTTGATTGCATGAGGTTCAACCAGCCCACACAGTCTGGTAATTCTAGAAACATCAATGTAAAAAACCCTGCTTTTTTTGCTTCCTGCTATCCAGTGTCACACAATCACATGACTGAGAACATGTTGCCTGCAGCAATGGAGACACTCATCACACAGTCTGGTTGCATGATGTCAGCACGGATGGCCGTGCCCAGCGAGAGGTGCCCCTCAGCAGCCGTGTCACACGTGAGAGCTCCGTCTGCCCCGCGTGCCCAGCGACACACGCAGCCGCGGCTCCCGGGCCTTGTAGTGCTCGTTGAAGTCCAGCCTAAAGCTCAGGAACCGAAGGCTCTCGTCAGAACTGGTTGTCAGCAGGACCAAGAACTGCTGGAAAGTTCCCTGAAGAGGAAAGAAAAATCCAAGAGACAGCTAAGAAAACATCCCTGGTGTGTTTTGCACAGAAACATCAGGTGGTGCACGAGAAAGGTAGAGAGAATCTGGGAAAAGGCAAGCACAAGGGTTCATATCTAACCGTTAACAAATCAGTTATGCTGGATTCATTCTTCCTGCAAAAACCCAGAGCTTTGTGTTTATTTTCCAAATATCTGCCACGCATGTCAGAGTCTCCAGTGCAAACAGCTTGGTCTCTTAAAGCACGCTCCCCACTCCCTGTGCCCTGCTGGCACACTCCATCTGTCTCCCAGGCTGCAGAGCAGCTGCCTCTGTGTGCCACTGCCTTGAGACAGCAGCCAGGATCCAACCTGTGCCAACAGGAGACCGCACCTTAGTCCATGTTGAAGGTACATTGCCATGCAGGCCAGCATTAGGGCACTGCTTGCTCCAAACACACCCATTTGATATGGGTTGTACAGCAGAACATGGCACCCAGAGCAGCAAAGCACGTGCTCAGGAGGGCAGTCAGTGCTGCAGACCCAACTAGACTGTGCATTTGGAGCAATTTGATGGGGGATTTGCACCTGGCATGTGGGAGGCAGACTTCTGCATCCCATATTCCCATTCAGCTCTAGCCATGCCACTGCAGGAGCCCCACAGGACACAGGAAAGGAGAGGATTTTGGGAGGCTAGGAAGGCTCGCTTGAAGAGCTCATTCCTCCATGAAATATTAACATGAACACACCCATAACCAGAGCACTCCATTGCTTCCAAAGATGACCAAGGCTGGCCCGGGAAATCCCGTATGGAAAACCCATAGTAGGGCTCAGCATGAATACAGTCCAAGAAGGCAAAACCTACACTGCCAACTTGTAGCAATCTTGTAGAGCACATAGACCACAATTTATTTACAACCTACACTTGAAGACTTGGCTCTTTTTCCTGGGGAATGGTAGTTTTAGCATCGGATATAACAAATTAAGACGAAGCCAGAATAAATTACTTATAGAAGACAGCCTGCACGTTTCCCCAAAAATCTTATCCACTGCCCACCTCGGTGAGCGTAAAATTAAATGTTAGGCCCTTAATAAGAAACTTTCTGCAGTCTTTAATAGCAATGACTAGCAAAGACTGTGAGGAACAAATGGAATGCAGAAGGAATTCTATCTTTTTCCCCCCTCAGACTACACCAAAATATAGCTATTATTTTCGCTACTGGAGGAAGAAAATTACTTACATGAAACAACTCTTCTCCTTTGTCAGGGGAACATAAATGATCACAAAACCTCTGACTACTAAGGAACAGTGAACACAGGCTTATAAGTAGAGAAGGAAAAAACAAAGACCTAGATCCACAAATGCATACATGTGAATACAGAAGCTACACCTACTCAATATTTGAAATTCATTTCTACATAAAGTTCAGCGTATTTTGGAAGAATATAATTTGAGAGGCACCTGGTAAAAGTGAGTGAGTATTCGCAGCTGTGAGCACATTTTAGGTATTGAGTCTTGAAATTCTTTCACTCTCTTGTTCTCTTCTTCCTCTTCTGATGCAGTTACACCCCACTTGCCCTACACAGAAACCAAACAAGTTAAGAGGTGAAGCATCACACGGTTCAAGTTGCTAACTGGGCCAGCTTCTGCCCAGCTACTTCAGGTTTATAAAAACCAACCATTGCCATAGAAAGACAAACACAGAGCCTCCAATATGGAAACTATCAGACCCTCCTTGGTGGTTGTACAGCACATGAAAGAAATAAGAGGTTAGCAAAGCAAGCAAGTCTCACACCAACACTGCATGTCAGTCTTGCAGCAGGGAGGCAGACAAGGAGCTACGGTATTTTTTGCAGAAGAGTTCCATTTACATATATCTTCATCTAAAAGAGCACTAAATTTCTCATCCTCCAAAGTCTACTAGAGAAATTAACTCAGATTTTGGGCAAGACGGAAATCAAAAACACCACTCAGCAGTTTTGCTTGAAGTCACTAGCAACTTCTGATGACTTTTACATCTGCCTCAACTACAGTTTTCATTTTTACTCTACCTCTACATGGTATCTAAAATCCCCCATACATCAAAAGCCTCCATTCATTTTCACATTCTAGTAATATCCTTACTGTACCTCAAGCTCACGCTGTTTTTTCTTCTCTTCAAATTGCAACCTCAGCTGCAGCTCCTCCAGAGCAGCTCTGTACATTGCATCTTGGGCATTCTGGAGCTCAATGATCTGGTCAAAAACTGCTCGAAGCTGGTTAAGAAGTACCTGTGAGACAGGCAACAAAATAATTAAACAGCTGTACAGCACAGAAGTCTTAACTTACCATTCTTCCCCAGAACAGGAGTAAATAAAAATAAATATCTTTTTTATGCAGCTGGAGAGACTGTTTTGCAAAGGCCCAAGTCAGTTGTTTCATGATCACACAGCTTCTTAGGACGAAAAACAACTGGCCCATACTACAGCAAGTTTTATTATCAACATGTGTCACTATGTCTGGGCAGCAGGTACAAAACCTACCATCATAAAATCTTACATCAGAGAAATAGAAATTACTTTTCCCTTTGCTCCTACAAGGTTAAAGAAGGTGGTTCCTAACCTATATGCCAAGATCATAGAGTTATAATTTCATTCAAAGGAGAAGACTTACCCTGGAATCACTATCCAGCAAGCACCGAGCTATGATTGTGTCCAGAAAAACTTCATGAGCTGCAATGATGTGATCCAAGTCCTGTGCTTGTTGGACCTTGTTCCAGAGCTCATCCCATGAACATTCAAGCACCTGGAGCAATGATACAGGATTGGACTGTTTTGATTTGCTAAGTGACAAGCTCTTTGAAATTTAAGACGCACAACACGTATGGAATATTAAAAGTGCTTCATTTTCTAAGTAACTGATTAGGTGGGTAGAGTATACCTCAAATGTAATGTAATACTGCATTTGATGAATGAAATGGACCATTTCTGATGCCAGAACGTGACACTGATGTAGCACCCCAGAAAGCTCTGTAAAAAAATCCAAAGAGATTGCATGTTAAAGACCGCAAGGACAAGCACAGCAAACAAATCAGCTTGGTAAATTTTCTTCATCAAACTGAATACTTCATAACACAGCTACTAATCTTGGATGGTAGCAGCAGTGACCTGAGGCCAGGTGTCCTCTCCCACCCACCAGAAGTTCTTAATTATAAACCAATAAATTTGTAAGTATTACTATGCCATAAAGAAGCGTAACTCTCAATAGTTATTTTTTACCAAAAGAAATGTAGATAGATTAAAAAAAAACCAAAACAAGAGTGAGCCAGTACAGATGCTCACAAATATGGCTATATTCTCTAGCTGAGAAGTAGGATCAAAAAGTCACAGTCTATGAAACATACACTAGAGCCACTACATTTCAGAGCTTTCCTATTTCTTCTCAAACATCTCTCTCTTCTTAGCCTCTTCTGTTCTTAGCGAAACAAAAGCAAAGGGAATGAGTGAAGGTAAAACTAGTAAATTCACAACTGTGCATGTATGAGACTTAATAGCTAACAGACAGCACAAGAAAGAGGGAGACATGGGGTACAAATAAGAAGGCATCATGGAAGATGAATACAAAGGGATGGAAGAGTCAGTCTCACAACTGGGCCAGCACAAAGATACTTATGTTAGTGCAACTTTTCAAGACAGGGACCAAGGATTAAGTAAAATAACAAATAGGAAACTTCCATTTACAATTATGTTATTTTACCTTCATCACCATCACCATTATCTACCATTAAACAGCCAGTCAAGAGGAGCACCAAAATACAAAATTAATCTGAGTATCATTCATCAGACACTTTTTTCCCCTCTTAACACACAGTTTAAAATAAGATGCAGTCACCTATATCCATTTTACAGGCATGTCATCCATCTGGATACCTCTCACCTGGCATACTTTTCAGAAGCTTTGCATTGCACATGTGCCCTTTCCATATATCAGTAAGAATATACTCCATTCTCTTCGCTCTCCAAAGGAAATTAAATACTCTTAGATAGTGGCTCATGCACTCACGTGTAAATACCTACAAAACAAAGAAAATATCAGCACAAATTAATAGATATACCATATGTCCTGAAGTACCAAGAACCTCTTCACAGCCCACCTGCTCTAATCCAGGCAGTTTATTGGTAAGTATTGTAAAAAAAAAAAGTTTCCTGGAAATCTCAGAGCTTTTGGAAAGATCAGCCCTCCCTTGAGGGCTGAACAGGGCACTGCTGGAAGTGTAAGAAGGGGCGAACATAAAGCCTAAGCCTCTCTTAAAGCTGCATATGAAAATTCCTTCTGTTGGTCAGACTCACAGTTTGTCCTGCTTAAAAAAAAAGTTCTTTACAAGTTCTTTATAGAGGCTAAATACATTCTGGTAAACAGTGCAACTACCTATCAAATGCCATTTCGACAGCATAAATAAATTCTCCACAAATACATTCTTTAGTTCCTTGCAAATTTTCCCAAATTAGCATCTACAGCCTAGTAATTATCAAAGAATAGAAGCACTCAATTTATTAAGTCCTTGCTAAAAACTGTGCTGGAACAAATAAATTACTGATTTCCAGTAACGATTGTTTTAAATGTAGCTTTTCAGCACTCACAGTTAACCAGTAAGAATTGAGATTTTTGCTTAACTGTTGATACAGTGGGTACATCCTAGATGCAAAAAATAGTATCTCTGATCTCACACTCCAGAACAAAAAAGGTTACTTCAATAAAAAACACTTAGCAATTTAATTCAGCACCCAAAACACGTTCAGAGCCAGCAGTGTATGACATTACCGTTGCTATTGGCCCATCAACGTGATAGTCCAAGCTGAAGACATCCCATCCAGTGTCCCCAGGAGATACCTGTATTAAAAAGATATCCTACTGTCAGTGTATAATCAGAGCATACTAATGCTGAAGACCAACTCTTGCTTACTCTTCCATTCTGAAGGGCCTATGAGAAAAGAAGCATCCATATCAACAAGAGATACAAGAGTTTCTGGTTGAAAGTAGCAGATTAAGCAAAAAGTAATCAAATCCTTTGATACAAGGGTGAGACTCATCTCACACAAATATTGATGTTTGTAATGTCAGTGTTTCTCTACTGAACCTAGTAAAGGAAAATAAAGGTAAGGAAAAATTTCTTTGGCATCTGAAATCTGAAATAGACTTATTTCAGATGCTAGCTCATCACTAAAGTCTCACCTCAGGGACTGAAGCTTTCAAATTAACTCAAATTTCTTACCACAAGTCTCTTCCATGAAATGCGCTTTCATTGCTTCTCTTTTCTTAACTAGAGGCAAGAAGAAGACACATACCCCAACCTACTCCTCCCTGCCCCAATTCTTGTAAGAGCAACAGCAGTAAGAGCAGTTTGGAGAACCTCACATCAGGGCCACCAAGCACCAATTTCTGTTAGGCCTCAAATACTCAACCTTGTATTGTCAGTGTCTGTAAACCCACACATTGAAATACAAATAGACAACAGACAGGGAAAGTGAAAAGAAGACGACTTACTAAATGACCTTCATATTACTCAAAGTAAACTTCAGTGGAAAAGAAGGGGGGAAATGTATTCATACACACATATGAAAATTTTGTTTTATATAGATGTCTGCATGGATACACACGCACAAAGGTACATTTCAGGTCACAGTCACCATCATGCAACAGACCTCCAGAAGTCGAACATCCAAGCGCTTGAGAATCTCAGGGTTATCGAACTGGGCATTCGTCGCCCTCACCGCCGTTTCCAGGATTCCAGTTAGATTATGCTGATACAAGGTTGTAGCTGGTCGTGCAAGCTCAGGCCTGGTTGTTATGAAACAGTCATAGCATGTTACTGAAATACTCTGCAGCAGCAATTCAGTAGTAACTGCAGCACACAGCAAAACCTTTTTCTAACAGATATTCAAAACTTCTCATATTACTCTTTCAGTCTTAATAATGAAAAAAATCAGTGAGCAAAATATTTGCACAGAGTATGAGCAGAATATGTGTATTCATATGCAGCTATACTCCTGAATAACAGCATGAGGAGTAACCTAATCCTCATTTAATGCCAATAATTTGAAGTTACCAGGATTGTTAGTTTAGCTAGTCTGTAATTTGAGTTGTATTCATATCTAAAATGAGGCAGATTACATCATTAGCACATCAAGCCAGTAATTTCACTTCAGTTTTGAGAAACTTACTGACAGCCTCACAGGCTCAAGAGTGCTGGCAGAAACGCAGAAACCCACCCCCTCTATGTAACTGCAACTTTCCAAAGAGGTGCAACATGCAACTCTCGTACTACCTCTCTCTCTCTCAGGATCAGTACTGGAAAGCCCCTCACTCCTTCCACCTCAAATGTAATACTGACTCCACAAACCAACCTCCTTCTGCTTCACATTAAAAAGCACGGTCATGTAAAAACCACCAGCAGACAATGTTGATTTTGGTTTACAAACAAGTTAATGAAAGCTCTATTACAAAGCCTGCCTTCTAGACCAAAGTAAAGCTTTGCAAACAACACTTCTGATTGACTAAGTTTCATCAGTAGCACCACCATGTAAAAGTGAGCTTGCAAATACACTTTAAGAACTGGTATCAGTAGTTGTGGGTGCACCAGAGTGCTTAGAACAGAAGCCAGAAAGGAATCAATTAGATTTTTAAAATGCCATAGAAGGGTTTTGACACAATATTTTGGACCAAACATCTCCAAAATACAGAGGTCTAATAATTCCAGCAGCACTAATCAGTGGCATCAAGAGCAGCAGAACTTTTCTGCTTAAACTTGCTGACAGGACCAACAGAAGTGCCAACATCCTCAAGGCTGTCACAGGGCCAGCATAAAGATATCTATATTAGTGCAACTTTTCAAGACTTTGTCAAATGGCACTGTATGTACTTCTTATCAAAAAGGAAGAACAAATTTTAAGCCTCAGGGTCAAAGAAATTTAAACCCAAAATAGAATTTAAAAGTTATTACTCAAAGGTTTAATTGAACAAGGTACTTAAAGGGTCCTCTTCAAAAAGCAAAACTGTTTCTGTGCTGATCATGCACAGAATCAACAGAAGTTCAACATAATTACCCTTCCTATTGTCTTACTTGAGCAAGTCCATTAAATGCCTGATAAAGTCTCCTTGACCAAGTAACAAGTAGCGCCTCATGGCCTGCATGTGTTCCAGCAAATTGTACTTCTTATTGAGAACATCCAGCAGGTATTTGCTAGTTTCAAAATAAGCTGCATCAATTTTCTCTTGAAATGCGTTTTCCAGATCTGTGAACAAATCAGCAGCTAAAAGAAAATAAAAATTAAAATTAAATTAGTAGTTTTCCAAAACTGGGGCAAACAAGCTTTGGAGTTGAAACACACAAACAGAAAAACTGCCATTTTTCCTGATCCACTGTGTTATATATTTGCCATAGTCAATGCAAAAGCAAGTCTAAAGCAGCCTACACTTAAACAACATTACTTTTAATCTGTGCTCAGTTTGTACTTTCCAGTAGAAGCTCATATTACGTCACTTTTACACAGAAACCTGTGGATTTTTAAGCTTGCTGAAATACCGCAATTTATAAATCAAATAATTTATGGAGATATAAATGCGCACAGTTAGGAAAAAACGTTGGTGGGAATCTAAATCAGACAGCACTTCTAAGGGTGCAGGGAAAAATAATCAGAATGTTAAAACATTCAATAAAAGAGAGTTTCCACATATAAGAGAGCAAGAGAAAAGGGAATATGCTTGAGTTACCCTGGGGGACAGCCAGCAACCTGATATTTTCTGTCCATCTTTAATGCATGGCACTTTGCAGACAGAAGGCAGGAAGCAGTAGAAAGTAGCAGGAAGCTTATTTCACTGTTTTCTACAGCTATAAGCTTATCGAGAAAGGGACTCCAGTAAAGCTGTTATGAGACAGAAGAACTGTGGCCTCTTCAGGCAACATGGAGCAATACTCCAACTACTGGATTGCCAACTATCGTAAGATTCAGACCTTCTTCAGCATTAAAGGATATACTCCCACTTTAATTACTCAATTAATAAAATGCTTACAAATTGAAGAAATAAGCAGTAGGTCTAATAAAGAAGTCACTCTTTAAAAAGGGAAAACTCAATGTCTGGTTCACTGACATTCCCAGAGGTTTCCAAACTATCATACAGAAACCAGTGAAACTCTCCCTAAGACACAAAAACCACAAGAGATGTCAAAGAGATGACACTTTTATAATACACTGCTGTGTTTAAAATCCCTAGACTAGAGAAATGCTACTTAGTCAAGTAACACACATCAACCTTAGGGATGTGAGAATTAATACAGCCCGCAGTAAATGCAAGTGTCTTCCCCCAAGATGCTGCAAGCCTTACAGGCAAAACAAGAGAGGGAACAAGCCAATCCAGAAAGAGTTACCAGCTCATCTCTTCAGCCCCTGGACACAGAGGCTGGGCCTAGCACTGGCTCAAGGCACAGGCAAAGCCAGCAGGCAACTCCCTGGCTTGTCTATGGCCAGCCCACCGTGTCAGGCATGCTGGTCCTGTCTCCACTCACACAGGGGTGAGCACGTCTAAGGCAGTACCTCTGAAAAACACAGAGCAGTCTCAACTTCCTACAATCTCAAGCAGAAAAAGCAGCCTTTCCCCTCTCCTTAGTACTGATCCTCTTTCCTTTTGCAGGAAGTGACCTGGCCACGGCCCTTCACCTCAGACTGGAAAGTTCAGTTTTACATACGTAGCTGTAATGCACCACCTGTGCATACACACACCCCCCAGCACAGCCAAAACACAGCATTCTTGCCTGACATGCAAAGCTGCTAAAAAGGTTGTTTACACCAACAAACCCAAGGCCTAGGCACAAGTTTCGAAAATTCTGCAAAATTATCTCAGAACACTCAAAAGTCAGAAATGGATAAAGAAAGGGTCAGACTAAAAGCACTGACAGGCAGGTCCATGAGCTGCTACTGAATGTAGCATCATTCCTGGTCCAGAAGTCCCCAACCCATGGACAGCTACATACTGGAGCTGAGGTCACTTTATCTGCCTTTTTTACTGTTCTTCTCTCCCAAATTCTACAAGTCTCTGCCAGGCAAGATGACCAACTTCTACACAGTTATGTCAGACTTCCTGTTTCAATACATGTTCAGACAGTTTTCTACACCATGATTAATTCAGCATCAAGCGGAAATTGGGGAAACACGACAGTTAAGGTTCCAAAGCAAAGGAAAGAAATAAATAATACAGCCAAACCCATGAAATGTTCAGATCTAAAATGAGAAAAAGCATCCAGAACTCAGGCTGGCATCCTAGCTTTCCATAATCTTAATAATAGGTAATTATCTAAAGGGACTTTAAGGATATTGTTAGATGGCACGTACAAGCACGAAAGGAAGCATTTCCAACATCCCTGACATAGAATATTCTTTCAAGATTAAACGGGTAAAGTGCCCTAAACACAAATGCAGTTTCATGCAGAATTAAAGCAATGCAATATCACAAGGAATTCAGGCTACCAACCTTATGGTCACTGCAGATAGAGTAACGTCTTTCTAAAACTACGCTTCTGTCTCAAACAGTTATTCTCAGCACTTAAAATAATGCATGTGCTTTGAAGCTCTCATTCCCTACCTAATAAGAAACCTGTATTTGTGCAGATTTTCCATTCAGTCAAGGAGAGAGAGAAACAAGTGCAACTTTAAAGAAATATTGGAAAAGCACGGCCATAAATGCCATATAAAGTGGTGAAAGTAGTGCAGTCAAAGAATGTTTTTCCTTTCTTCTAGGAGTAGATGGCAAGATGATTGTTCAAATGCATTTACAGCCCCCATTCACTTAACCCTGACCCCTCTCTGCACTTTAGGCTTATCTTTGACTAAGCAAGTGCTGAACATGGTACAGAAATCACATTATTAGATGACATATTCTTTGAGATGTGAATGGGATTTTATTACTACATCTTTCATGGAGGTTCTCATGACAGAAGTCCACACTGCGAAGAGTTAATATCAAAACTAATCCAAGGTTATCTGGAGGGGAAAAAGAACCCAAACCCAACAACCCCACATACATAAGCTTTAAAGTTATATATAAGTAATATTTTATAAAGTGTAAAAAAGGATGTTCTTCAAAAACAAAAATTTTACCGAAAAATATTTATATGATTAGCATCAGAAAACTTATCCCAGTGAGCTATATCTTAACAGTTAGAATATCTCTGGTATATTAAACAAGTTATCAAAAGAAGTTACAGTACCAAAATACCACTTTCACCAGAAGGCAGCAATCTGTCCTTTCGCTGAGATGTAGCAGCATCCTACACATTCTTTGCTTAGTATTTAGACAAAGTCTCCTTGGTTTAGATGTTTACTATTTGCTATCTTTCATCATAACAATGTTAATTTCACTGCAACAAATACGCCACCAAAAAATAACCACAAATAGTATACAAGTTCTCATTCATTAAAACCGAGATCTGTTCTAAATAAAACAAAATAACCTAAAGGAATTCTTAGAGTTATGTTTTAGCTTCATGTTCACAGCTGGCAACCCAAATTTTAAGTAAGCTTCAAAAATATCTTTACTAACCTTCCACATACTTAATTTTTTTGACATATGGGTATAGTGCCTTTACAGAAAGGCTTCTGTCCTGTTTTTATTGCTCATTCTTTTATTTACAACTAATGGAGTATTTTTATTTTTCGACCCCAAAATTAACTCAGTATTATTATGGAATTGTATGATGGAGTATATTTAATGAGAAGTCAAACATACTAAATTCTTATTTCAGCACTCAAGAATATCCTTGCTCCCACCCCAGCTGAGGCAGCTGAAGGCAGACTCTGTTTTGAATGGTTTCATTCAGAAATTTAGTACATTAACAATCATCCAGCAAACTTATAAAATTAAGAAAATTACACACATGCATCAACATATATCTTTTGTAAAAATCAAGTATCCATTAAATTATCTATATTTTAGAGCAGATGGGATTTTTGTACTCCTTTCCCCCCCACCACCCATAAAGTCAGTTTACTGTCTAAACCGCATATTGTAAGGGAAGTCAGTTTAAAGGGGAGATACTGAATAATATTAATACTGTACCATCTTTTGAAGACTCCGCAGATTTTGCAACAGCAATCATCTTTGTGGATGGAGTTTGATCATGACAAACTTGATGCAAGAAGTTTATGGATTTTCCTATTAGAAGGACCTGAACAAAACAGTATTTTGTAAAAAGTGATTTGCATATAAGAAAAAAAAAAAACACCGAAGAAGCCACCCACAAACACCAGGACAACAAGATATTTTGTCATCTTTCTGTCTTCTTAGTTTCACAATCCCAACCACAATCCAGAATAGCAATGCTAACATGAAAAGGTTTTAAACACAAACTTCTTTTCCCCTACTTGAGATCTCCTCAAAGCTTAACAGTTAAGAGAATGGAAAGGAGAAACAGTCTTAGAGTCTTCCTCAGCAAACAGTTCTAAAATTCCTGAGATGATTTTTTTTTGTTAAATTTGGCCTCTATTTTCTCAACAGAAATCTAAGCAGCAGCACAGGGCAGACAAATCTTCAGAAGATGAACTTTTAAATTCATACCTTTTTTGATTGCTCCATTGTCATAAAAGATGGGATCATTGACTTCCTCAAAGTGTATTTGTCATGCCACAACCGATCAGTTTTAACTGTAGGATCTGAAGCTACAAAAAACTGAAGATTTAAATAAATATTAAAAGCAAAATATTAATGTAAACGCTAACCTATAGTTTTACCTATTATTCCTCCTATTGTAACAGATACAGAGGGAAAAAAAACACAAAAAACCCACAAACCCCCAGAAATTTTGCAATTGATATGGCGATCTAATGCTATAGCCTCTCAACTCCACACAAGAGAGTAAAAAACTCTCATTTGTAAAAAACTAAAACTACTTTACTAGTTTTGTTGAAGTGAATTTTGGATGGATTATGTCCTCATCCTGTCAAACAAGATACCCATTTTCTGGACATGAACTTTTTTCATTGCCTCCAAATACCATTCTCCCCAAGAATGGCCAATTACATTTGTTCAAAACTGTGTCTATCATATGAAAATTGTAGCTTTCAGTACAACACATCCAACAGTAATTTTCAATATTAAGAACACTCTTCCAGTGCACATGCAGAGGTTAGAGCTAATAAAATTACATAAAATCCAAAAAAGACAAAACCTCATATCTGGGGAGTAGCTGGGAAAAAAGTTTATCTTTCACTTCTAAAAAAGATTCATAGACATTTTACACAATTCTGACCTTAAAAGTCGACTGTCGCTCACTCAAATTTGGACCAAAAGAAGGACATTCCAAGAAAACAGATAGCATATTTGACACTCAAGTAAAATTACTCAGATTCGTCACAGAAGTGCTCAACTGATTTTAAAAAATTATTCTTTGGCTTCTTGGAACAACAACAAAAAAAGAATTTTAAAAAAAATCTAATCACTTTAAAAAGACTGTACTGATCAGTGATAGGAAAGTGGTGAAAGAATTTTAAAAAGCATAAAAATATTTCCAAGAAGAAAAAGGACAATTACTGGAACTTGATGTTACAGAAGTCACAACAAATAACTGCAGAGTTTCTATTCTGGAACCATAAACCTCTTCTACCCAGTTTGACAGACTGAATTTATTTATCAAGGATAACAGTACACAGTCAGAGAAAAACATTCTGAGCTTCATTCCAAATACAAGGCTTGCATTCTAAACAGTTAAAAAGAACTCTGCATACCTTACTGTTGTTACAGTAAGCAAGAAAAGATATAGAGAAATCGCTTTGTCTTCAGAAACAAGCACCTACTGTCAGTGCACCATTCTTACTCTACTAACCAGACCCAGGATTTGCTGAAGACAACATACTGCAACACTGCAACCTGCAGATATCAAATTCATGAAGAGAGTGATATTTCAGGTTGTTATTGTATGTATTGCTTACTCATGTCACACATTTTCATCAAACTCTGCTTTTCAAATTCTCCTCTAAGCTTCCCACAGATTATCATACCACAAAGCGAAGAGATGAAGTATTTACTGTAGCACATGTTACCTCATGGTATGTATCCTCCAGCTCTCCATCATAAATCCAGCGATAAAGGAAGTTCAGTACAGGATGGGATACTAGGCCAAGAATGTGCTGAACCAGAGATCTCATGTAGGGATCTCCTGTTTTAGTATAGGCATGAACTGCTGAAGCTAGCTCACCACCTTTTCTCCCTGCAAGAAGAAAGGGAGAGGAACAGAAGCATTTGAAGGAAAACCATATGCACCCCATTTAAATTTAGCAGCCATTGATTTTAGCTACTCGTGTGTCACACTGAGCTTGCTAAACAGCAGTTCTAAAATGTAGCAAAAGTAGATTTTTTTACTGCTAACAAGGAATTCCTAGGTTTTAAAGCATGAATTATTAATCTCACTAAAGCATTAAGCAGAGTTCTCTGTCTAATTTATGGCAGCTTAGAGGAATGCAAATTTCAAGGCATCAGATCACACACAGAGGTTGATGTTATGCTTCCAGAGAAGCATTAAAGGAGCCTTAGAATGTTTTCCTTCTCTCCTGTACTTGACACTCTCAGATATTCTGTGTGCATACATGCACACAAACACAGCTTTCCTGTTTCTTAGTTATAGGTGCCCCCATAGCTCCATTAGGTAGTATCTTCTGTCTTCTTGCAATTGAAAAGAGGCTATCAAAAAAAAAAAGAAAGTTAAAAAATAGATTGAATATTTCATTTTGCTGCTATGCTCCACAGCTTACCACTTCCTTGCAGCAGAGGCCATAGAACTCAAAATTTTAATTAAAAGTAAAGCCCATTTAAAAAAAAAATGCTACCAATTCCAATAATCAAGGTAAAACAAGTATCGTAGGCTTTTTTTTTGTTCTTTCTAAAGGGCTACAATCTCATAAATCTGAAGCACCCTCAGGGAGAAGCATCAGTTACTGATCAGTTTCGTCAGCTACTAGCCAAAGTTCTGGTAAACTCCAACATGACTCTCCCAAGCATCTTCTTGTGGACTGCCAACAAAATCACATGATATTTGCAGATATGCAAAGTTTTGTTGTTTCACATGAATCTGCAGACAAATTGCAAATGACTCCTCTATGCCACCATATATAGAGAAATTGCATAGTGTCTTCACTATGTATGAGTATTAAGTCAGCCACTTCATAATGTATCAGTAGGTTTTTTTCAGTGTACTGTCCCCTGAAAGATGATTGAGTAACTGAAAAGAGCATGCTTAAAATAGCATTTTTGAGCATGTTCTAGTTTTAAAAGTAAGAAGTCTGAATGTTTAAACACAGCACTATAATTTGTCATACTTTGTTTAAACTAGAGGGAGAATCCTCTGAATTACCTACTTAAAATTTTCTAAAAAAAAAATCCAAGCAAGCACTAATATTACTGATACCCACCTCTAGCATGCACAACAGCTCAAAGTTATATAACATCCCCAGAAATATTAAATTAATGTTAAACAGACCTTGACAGTGATCAACAAGTGCTGCAAGAGTCTTCAACCTTATTTTGGGATCATATGTCCAGACTAGAAGACGGCGAAGTGTTAAACTGCTCTCAAGTCCCAAATTCACACCTTGATCATCTTCCAGTTGCAACTGATCAAGTTACAAACAGAAAGACATGTCAAAGAAAACTGAAGCAGGACTGAAGCAGAACTCAGGTTTCACAGTTTGTTGTGAAGTCAGATTTTTACTAATACACTTGAAATACCCAGTATTATGTATTCTTTCATTAAATCACTGGGCCAAAACATGAGAGTCAATTTTTAGTGGAAACAGAGAATCAGGCACAGGCGAAAGAACATAGACAAGAAGTGCAATAAGGTAGACAAAGCACAAAGAGCAAGAAAGTTAAAGACAGCAAAGTAATAGACAGTCACAAAGAGAGAGAAAAGAAAAAGACAGAAGAGATTCTAAAAGACAGCAAGAGATACTCAAAAAAGAGTAAAGAAAAACATCTAAAGGGAAGGCAGGCTGTTGGAGGTAGACTTTTTGACTGCACATGCAGCTTATTTTAGTTCAACATGGGACAAATCTCGTTCAATGTCTTCCTCCAGAAACCATCAGAACTTAAGTTAGCCTTATGGTGAGATTAAGGAATTGCTACATTGAAAGAAAAACACCAAACTTTAAAAGCTGCAATAAGAAAACTCCATCATAACGTGACTACCATGAATCATCCAACACCATGGAAAATAAAAGCCAAATATTTGCATCCAAGGTGCAAATGCAAATCTCAAAGAAGTACAGATGGAATAAGCAGGACAAGAACACAACTTAAGAATACAGAAGCAAGTTCCTAGAGCAGTACAAGCAGACAAACTCTTAGAAAAGATGCTCTTTCTGGTATAGGATAACCAACCCACTCCGTGCTTTCCCATCAAGCACATTTTTTTAGCCAAATGGAACATACTAGTTAAATTTAAGACTAGTGTCATCCACATGAAGCTCAGCCTTAAAGCCAGTTAAATTCATTTGCTTCCGAATGCTCCTGGGTCCATGTTTAGGATTTTTCTCTGGTGTTTTTGGAAATTGGCAATGATAAGAGAGACACTTGAACAAAAGCCACCCTTTGACTTTAGGGAAGACATGGTACATCCTCATCATGGAACTGCATTTTTGAATGGGCTGACAATGTGAGAACAACCTGCAAGAAAAAGACCAGAGACGCTTATGGAATAGTAGACAGTACGCTCAGGATTACTCTTTCAAGGGCAGAAACATGCTCAGGGGAAGCTCTGAAGACATAAAAAGTTATAAAGAGAGTATAGAACCCTCTGAGAAGATTGTTGTTGTTCTATGCCTGTACTGCTCTCTGGAACTGCAGTTAACAACTCCTAAGCTGGTAGCCTGTACAATCTCCTGAATCTAAGAATGCCACATACACTCAATTTCAAGTCATTTTTCTACATGTTTTCAAGAAGCTGAAAGGTACAGGTTTTTTGTCCATTCTGCAGTGCGACCTTCAAGCCCTTCCACCTTTCAAGACACAAACGAATCTCTCCTCCACTGCTGGATCTCCTTGCTTTCTTTCACGCCTTTGGGAAGGAATGCTGCCAGGAGCTTCTGAAAAGCCAAACATAACATGACTCTGGGAACCCCTTCAGTTAGGTGCTGAGGGACCTAGATTCCCCAGAAGCTCCAGTCTGCTGCTGCAGCAAAGCATTACAGACACCGTACTGACTGTTCCCTGTGAAAATGCATTTGATCAACATGCTTAATGCACTCACAAACTCTAACACTGAAGATGAATCTGGCAAGGAACATGAAGAGCAACAAGAAGAACAGCAGTAAGATTGGGAAAAATGTGTGTCCAACTACTGAAAGATGCTAGGAGAGGGGTGACAGGAAAAATGGAAAATGCTGAGGTACTTAATGCCTTTTTTGCCTTGGTATTTTGGTAAGATCTGCCATTGGGGATACAGGATGTCAAGATAAGGAGAAGCCTGGAACAAGGAAGACTGAGTCAAGAAGGATCAGGCTAGGGTACACCGAACAAACAGGATATGCTTAAGTCTTTGGGACCTCATGGGATGCACCAACAAGCACTGAGGGAGGGAGCTGTGCCATGTCACTGCAAGGCCACTCTCCATTATTTTTGCAACTCAGCAATTAGAGGAGGTTTCTGACGACCCTGAGAAAGCAAATGTCACTCTTCTCTTCAAGAAGGAGGAGTCATAAAACTACACACCAGTGAGACTGACTTCATTCCTTGGGATTGCAACTTATCCTGGAAAAAGATTTTCAAGCTTATGGAGGACAAAAAGCTTTCTCAGGAAAAAAGCTCAGGGAAAGGAGAAGGAAATAAGAACATTTGTGGTGATGGAGTTTGTCTTCCCAAGCAAGCGTTAAGTGTCCTGAGGCCCTGCTTGCCAGAAGCAGTTGGACATCTGCCTGCTGATGGAAAGTAGTGAATGAATTCCCTACTTTGCTTTGCTCGCACGCACAGCTTTTGCATTCCCTTCTAAACTGTCACTAACTTGATTGACTTGTCTTTTTGTCTTCCTTCTATTTTCTCCCTGTTCCTCAAGAGACAGGGGGGAGCAAGAGGCTGGGTGGGTGCCTGGCTGCTGCCCAAGGTCAACCCACCACAAAAGCAAATGCAGTTTGAAAATAAGTAACCCCCGAACCTTTCTTTCGTTTTCTCCTTACAGGCTTTCCCTCCCACCGTACTCATCTCTTCTTCTGAAAGGTTTGGTGGACCAGGAAAGGTAGATAAAACCACATTTCAAAATAGTCATATATTTTCATGGTCAAGAAGTTTTAAAAGTTAGAATAAATCATAGCTTCAGCAAACCAAGGGAGAAAACACATTTTGGACAGAGCAAGAAGTAATTACAAAAGCAATAACTGGATAACAGCCAGGAAAAACAAGCAAAAAGTATATATAACAGGCATTCCAAAAGCCAAGAATGTTCAAGAACTGCAAGTGAGTTAAAAGGAACAGATGCTTTGAAAACATTTATTGAAGTTAGAATTTTAAAAGGCAGTTTAATTTAGCTTTAGGTCAATTTTCAGAATAAATTTTTCACCATTACAAGTAATGAACCCCTTGAAAAACCCTTAAAAAAAAAAAAGGCAAGCAAAAGAATAATGCAGATGCCTACAAACATTTGTGGACGAACTGCAAGATTATCAGCACTGAGTTGGTGGTTATGTTACAGAAAAATAGTAAACACACTGAAACATCTGCAGAACAGACATCTTTACTCTCAGAAAACAAAGGGCTAAGAAAAACGTACAAACTGCCCCACACAGAAAAAAAAGGTGGAACTGTTATTACTAGCTGCTGAATCACGCACTGCTGGAAATACAGATTGCTTTTTTCTCCCCTCAAGGATGTGTCACATTGTTTGGGATTTGAATGATAAAGATATTATGCAAGATGAAACTGACAAAAAGGATGCAACACAGGGACAGAGACTTAGAAATACACACTGTATTCCTTGCCTATGTAACACATCAAATACCGGTGAATTCTTAAGAGAAAAATATTCAAGGGCACATACATTTAAAGAGTAAGAAATGTACAAGTTACAGAGAATTGTGCTCACTGTCAAAATAAACTGCTGTACATCCTTCACAATCTAACATAATAGGTAGGTATACCTTTTTAGGAGATATGTAGATATGTAGAACAAAATAGTAAAGTTGAATACATACCACTTAACTTACCTGAGAATGTAAAACAGACAGAAGTCGGTAGTATTCTTTAAGTTCCTGATGTAAGGCTGCACAAAAACTCTGTAAGAGAGTAAGAAGAAAAAAAAGAAAAAAAAGAAAATAAATCAGGAGAAATCTTTCTGATTTAATTCTATCACACTTCCAATATAGTCAGAAATTTCCTGAAGGGAATCTTTCTACAAGTTTCAGCACAAAGGCCAAATCATAGAGAAATGGACAAAGTATAAGAGCTTCCCTAAGAGCTGCATATACCTTTTCCAAGAATTTATACATATTATCAAGTGACCTTGTTTCTTGCTATCTTAACTCTATCAACAGATTGAGCTATGACAAGTGTAACTCTTCAAGTAGATATATCATCTCAGTAATGGCATTAATAATTAGTACAGGGATGTACAAATTATGACTCAATTGAAGATTTTTTCTAAATAATCATGTAAGATAGAGTATTCAGTGAAGTCATAGAGTTTAAATTTCAGGAAGGCCTCTAACAACAGAACACAGAAGTTAGGCAACTACCATTATATTTACAGTATAGGCTATATGATATGAACAAAAAACCACAATGCTCAAAAAAAAAATACTCCCAGTAAGTGCTGCCAGATCAAGTACTCTAAATTTTTGACCTTTTATCAATTCACAGTTATATATGATTCTTAACTTGACATGGAAGAAATGAACAACACAAAGTATATCTTCAGAAACTGGTAAAATGTGCAGAAGTTAATTCAGACCTGAACTAAAGCAAAAACTCTTCTTTGTAAAACAATTCTAAGCACAGCTACTTTAGGTTGTTTAAAAATCAAGATAAATTTTAAAGATAATTCCTGAAATAATACTTGGATAATGATAAATATTTTCCACAGTTTAGGGTTTATGCGGGGTCTTGATTTACTTTTGTAATGGTCTTAACCTAACGTAGAGACTAAAAAAATGCCTGCAACACATTTTTCAAAACGGAACTAAAAATATGGCTCATTATTTTCGGACTAAGTTAAAAAGACTTTAAAACCCCCCAAAAAGTGCCCGAAGTTTTTTATTTGTTTGGTTTCTTGGAAGAATATTCTTATGAGCACACACACAAATTCTTCAGAACTTTCTAACCAATTCTCAACTAATGAACTTGGTATCTGTTTTGATGGATTTTTTTTTTAAATGGGAAATTTTCTCAAGACCATCCCTTCAAGACCTTTTAAAATTACAGTCAAAAGAATTTGGAAAAAATAAGGAAAACTCCACAGAAAGAATCCAAGAACTTGAAGTAAAATATTTATTCACTAGAGTACGTAAAAGGCAGAAATCATTTCTAGAAGCACAAGGAGAAAATAAATCTTCTTTCACGCTAAGCTAAGAAGCCTGGAAAAAAAAAGTCATTAATCTTGCCATTGTATCCTTTTTAAGGAAAGGAGGTTCCTTTCTTCAACTCAACGTTGTAAATTACAAAGCAATTTGACATTCATTTTATTCCAGAGGATACTGAAGGGCAAAAAGAAATTCCTTTATGTGTAACTCCACTTTCCATTTCTTCTCACTTGCTTCTTCAGTAAATTTCTGAGCCTATCAAAGTGACACTTGCCAAGATAGAGAGCAGAGCAGAGCCTCCAAGAAAACAATCAAAGGCACTGTTCTGCTCAAAAAGGAAGAACAGTAATCACTGACTTTAATGATTTAGTAGCCAAAAGGATTTAGAATCTAACTGGTCACCAATTTTTCAGAGAAGCTTTATAAATTAAAATTTACATCCAGTACCAATTCCTGCATCATAAACCACAGACTTCTGCTTCCCAAACTGTTACAGAAAAACTGGACATTATCCTAGAATTCTGATTTGGTCTGCAGCAAAAGAGAATTGAGGAAAGAAACGGAACGATTGTTCATTAGAAAAAAATTAAAATGCCCACTAGGTCAACTGGATCTAAATGCGCAAAATGCCGAAGTACAAGGCAAATTATAATTAACTGCCGATTATTCTTTTTACTTTCTGAGGACAAAGCAGAACTTATGTATTAATCAGCAAAGGCAGGAAAATATAACGTGTAATATATTGTTATATCTCTACTTATAACGTCAATATCTGACATTTTGTGTGGTAAAACCAGTCACCAGAATCAAAGTAAGAGGTGACAGACATCTTATTCTACACTTGGTTTAAACAGGGGTTTACAAAATCATTCTTTCAGAACATTAAGCAAAAGATGTTTTATAACAATATACATTGTTGTGCTAAATTCCTTAATGCACAGTGTGCAGCACCTGAAATCCTCAGCTATAAAAGCTATGAAGAGCATGACGACATACTCTCTGTGCCCAGATACTGACAGCAAGAGTGGAATGTAAGTTTTCATTTGTACGCTTATGCCCTAGAAATACACAAAAGTGCTTGCCTCAAGCAAAATTAGCAGCATTAGAGCTATGCAGATTCAGGTAACTTAACTGCACAGCCTTCTGCACAGGATCTGAAACCTGCACACGGAAGCCAAGATACTGCGCATTTAAATTCACTGAAGAATTAAAGTTCTCCCCTTGCTGTAAACTTGAAGATTAAAGTGAGAGACAGTAAAAATAAGCACAAGCAGGAAGCTGCTAGATAAAGAACAAAACTTCACCCACATATAAGGGGGAGAGTCCAAAGAAAATGCATACACAGTAGCACTACCATATAAAACACGGAAATCAGCATTGGATCAGTAGAAAAATAATTATTTATATGTAACTAGAAGGGTTACTTAGAATAAGAGACAGAATGGAACAGAATAAAACATTAGAAAAGTAGGAAGCACTACAGCGTCTCTACTGACCTCTTAAGAAAAATTAGATTGAAGGGAGAAGCACTTCAATTTCTTGGCAGATTAGGTAGGATGTTATGGCTAGAGGCAAGCATAACATTTCTGTCGACTCAGAAGGGATAATATCCAGTTTTACAGAGGGAGCAAGTGAGAGGAAACGGGAATGTCTTAGCAGTAAATGTGGTTTTGGGTATTACAGCAGCAGTGAAGTTACTGTAGACTATAAATCATGGTGATGAAACCTACAAAAACAAAAATTAATATTCTTTTGATGCTGTATTCAAAAGAAAGTGCAGAAGATAATGGACTATTTGCATTTTATGTAAGCTGGTGCAGTACTAACACATGAACATCAACAATAGCTGACAAGAACGTCTCCTGCACAGGTCACTAACAACTGAATTAATGATTAATTACCTCAGGGATGACACCATCCCATTTAAGAAACGTTTTTGTTTATGAACATGCATGAATAATTTTTAAATATTCTTCTTTAAAAAAGGAGATTAAGAAAAGGAATTTACGAGAGTTTCCAGCTACAAGTGGCAGGGGAAAATCCTTAAGACCAGCAAGAGCAAATGCCTTTTCCTTGCCTTCTGACAATGAACCCTATCAAATGCAGCATCCACAAAAGGAGTAAATCAAATGATGAATGATCCAAGCTCCAAAGTTTATCCATCATTCTAGCACTGCATTTACTCAGTAGTTTCTTAGCCAAACAAGTCCAAATATTGTAGTTAGGTTGTTTTTTCTAGATGACCCACCTGGCCCACAAGTCCAAATGCACGATCCAAACTCCTCTGGTCTGTGTATTTTCTTATTTTATTATGTAGCCAACCCAGCTCTGCAAGTCTACTTGTAGTATCTCTGAGAGACTTGGACAAGCTCACCTATAAAGTTAACAGAAACAAGTTTGCAATCAAGTCAAATCTGCCATGCCAATACTGGTTTCTTCACAAAGGTCCTTCTTTCTTATAAAAAAGCCAGCTCAAGAAACAATCATTTTACATTCTATAGCACAGATACTGCAAAAAAATCAGACAACCATATAATTAGCATTAAATTTACACACACATGCATTGAAAAGGCAGCAGCAATAAACTACTGGCAACTTTGAGATCTTCTCTTTTGGAAATCTTAATGTAACAGTATTCATACACTCTTTACATTAGGCAATTATGGCAACAACAAAATGGTCTTTAGAAGAAAAGGAAGAAATCCACAATTTCATGTTGTAGAATCAGACTTTCTTATCCTGACAATCAGCAAGACTGAAAATATGAGAGTTCTAGCTGAGGTGTTAATGACTGAAACTAATGAAAAGGCTTTGACAAAAATAATTAGTTACTGCTACATGTGAAAGAAACATTTAATAGAAAGTAAGTGACCCAATGCCTGACTTGGCATCAGGAACACAAACTTGCAGAGCCCAACTTCTAAGTTTAAGTCCAGCTCCTACAAGTCATTTAATCATACGTCCTTCTGAACTCTTCTAGTCTGTTCCTGGTTTTCTTTTAGGATCTCGCTCACCCTGCAAGCCTGCCTTAGTCCCAACACCCTATTTAGCTACCACTACTATTTTCATCTGAATCAGCACATTACTTCCTCTAAATTACCAACAGAGAAGACACTGTTCCTACTTGAGATTTTCTTCTACCATATTTCACCATATTACTCAAGAACACTATTACTCAAGAACACTATCATCAAGTATTCAAAATTTCATTGAATAAAAATCCCCAAACAATCTGACTGATAACACAGATCACGAGGCAGAGACTGACTTTTGCCCATAGCAAATGGGCCTATCCCACCTCTACACACAATTTTAACTTTGACAGCCAGCTGGAACAGTCCAAAGCAAAGCAAGGAATTGTTCTAAGAAGTTAAGCTGCCAAAGAACCAGAAATCAATCTCATCCATTAAACCTTTTAGTTAACAGTACAGGCATTCTCCAAGATAACAATTAGTGTCAGAGTGTGTTAGCCACACCAGCGTGGGCTTGAACCAGGCTGCAGCATTTGGTTGTAAGATCAGAGCTCAGTCCCTAGCCCTCTTGTTTACCCACAGAGGTACAGCTTTAACTTCTTGAACAACTTCTGTAGGGTAAATTCCAGCTCAAACAAGCATAATTGGACACAGAAACCCTGCCCACAGCTAAAACCAAAGAGACGACATGAGAACTATTTAGAATTCTGCAAGTACAGAGTACTTGGCAAACACTGAGCACAACACATATCTGCTGGAATTAAATGAGGAACAAGCAAAATTGGCTTGGTGTTATTACATTTGTATGTCTTAGATCAAATCAGAACCTGCTATCTTACACAGTGCTGAATGCCACCACCAGACCTAATATTAACACCAAGATTAGGAAATATTTCAGCACAAATAGCACCTTAGAAAGTGTGTTTCTTTCTGGAAAAAAACCAACAACCCAGACTATGTACAATGAGATAGTCAGCAGAGGGAGAACTACGTGCTTTGACTACTATTTTGCCTAATGTGCAGTCAGTACAGCCAAAGGAGGTATGATCTTGGTCCTCCTTGTTTGTCAGAAGTTCCAGATGCAGCTCTGGTGAGTCAGATAATCTCATCTTCACTGAGTCTGGTAGCTCAGCCCAAGCGCAAATAAGGAAGAATGGAAGTTACTTGACTTCACAAAAATAGCTGAAGACGAATTTCTCAGGCAAAGATTATTCAGCTGGCTTGTGGTCAGTAATTAAACTCCCTGAATTACAAGTTCAAAGTAAAACAGCTTCTGACCTCAAACCAGCCTACTGGATACAAAAGCTACATAGAAAACCAATGAAACCCATTGCCAATTTTGTAATCACTGATTAAGTTTTCTTCACATTCCTCTAGAAGAATATATTATGCTACCCTTCTTTTGCCATATATAAACTCATATATGGAATATAATTTACTCAGTGAAGGTGTTGAGGAATTACAAACTTCGCATCATCTACAGGTAGATGTTTATTAATAATCTGTTAATTAATAAGATTTAATTTATTTAACAAGAGTTAAGTTTTTCATTTACCCTTGTAAAGTAATGTAATGGTGAACAATAATACATTTCACTTTTTGCACTATTATGAAGGAAAAAAAGAAATTAGCTCAGGTATCAACATTAAGATCTGTCTACCATGCTCTTGGCACATGAAATGGCCCAAAAGTAATTTCTCCACAGTTTAAGGGCTATGTAATATTGTCATAGTAGAAAGTTTTCAATACAAGTAAAAATTGAAAGCATTGTCTTTCCAGCTGAACAAGAACATGAAAACCAATTAGCAGAAACTGAACTCTGAAGCTATACTGTCTAAATACTGAATGTGAAGATGCTAAAGCAACTAGAGCCATTTTTTGTTCTTTGCTCAGATGACCCAATCTCACTCTTGGGGCTTTTTTGAATTGCAAATAGGCTTAACATCTCACCACCTTAAAGCAAAGTCTCTCAGGCATCTCTCCTATTCTTTTGTCCCCTATTTGATGTCTTCGTTCAAATTCACATCAGGCCTTCCTTCAGTTCTACCACCAGTCCTTTCTTAGGTAATCTGCACATGATTGTAATCAGGCCCATAATATCAAGTGGCTAACATTCTTTCTACATCTCAAGCTGTTAAATTTAATTAAATAATAATGCAGTCAAATGCCTGCATCTGCTTTATATTAATTCTTATACACTGGAGAGGGGAAACGTTGACAGAAGTCCTCAAAGCCATAACTCAGGAGTCCTTCTACTGGATTAAGAGCTGGGAAGCTATTCACATCTTGTGAAATGCTACAGTTTCTTTCTGGCATCTAATCTACCCAATCGATTTTCAGCTACTACTGTTGAAACTACTCTGTTGTATTAGCTAAAGAACCCCCAAAAACAAAACAAACAAAACCAAACAAAGAAACAAACAAAACCAGCACAAAACAAAACAAGGCTGGTTGAGGGAAAAAACCTTGTAATAATATTTTAACTTTTTTACGTGTTTCTCATGGCTATTTTTCCCCTATATACTTCTCTGCTCACATATGAAATACAAGTCACCATACCATACCTTTCCCTCCACTTTATAGCAATTTTCAGAATTGCACATTTTGATGTTTTTGCCATCTATTCCCTGGAAGACATACAAAACATCTCTTACAAGATTTGCTTCCGTTATTTCAACAGAACCTGGAAAACAAAAAACCAAAAACAACACAAGTATTTAGATTTGTTGAGAAAATTAGTTTTGATTACAACTTTGAAGAGCTATTTAGAAGCATAGCCAAAATAAAAACAAAACTATAAAAACTATAAAGTCTGTACTTGTAACCTGCAAATAAATGTTTTAGGTCCTCTTAATCTGACAGAAAAGCCCAAGATTGCCTTTACCTGCCTCTAATGCTACCTGTGGTTGTCTTAGAGCAGTCAGCTTGTACGGCACAGAGCATGTCCTATTTTAACCAACACATCGGCCAGTTCTTAAACTTGTTATCTCTTCTGATCCAACACCAGTGCAAGTTCTGAAGGAAGCACCACAGCAACCTTATCTTTCTTTGAACAAACACTTGAAGTTGTTAAATAGACTTACAGAATAACTTCTTCTACATTCACCTAGGAAAAGAACGGTTAATGCAGAAGGAAGAGCTGCTTGCTTCATAATGGCTTTCAATTATATATGCCACTGCTCAGTGAGAAGACTGATCAAATCAGACTGCATAAGAGCCATGGAGCTGGAAAACATGTAAGTGTATTTGAAGATAAATATATCTTTGATTTAGTAAAGCTTTTGCTATTGTAACATAGAGTTTGCTTCTGGTTCTCATCTCTAGTCAAAGGTTAGATTGTGTTAGAGATGTAAGGTATTTATGAATTTAAATGAAACATAAGATCAAAAAAGGCACTGTGCAGGCCACTGAAACTATCCCCACCTTTTTTCGGCAAACCATCACCACACGCTTTTGTAACTTCATTTAAGATTTCAAGAACTGAACAATTTAACAACAACTATCCAGAAATTGAAATGCTACAACATGCTTCTCCCAATTTAGACAGTACTCTTACTCTTGTCAGTTTGCCTCCCCAACAATACACTTTTCCAGAAGAAAAACAAGAAAAATTAAATTCTACTCTTATTTCAGCATAAGTAGTCTTCACTTCAAGATGCCATTTAAAACTCAAGTCTCCCCTCATAACATTAAGATGTGCATGAGAGTAAGTTTTCCCTCTTAGGAACTCGTAGTGAAATGGTGAAAGAGGCAAATGCACATTTCTTTAATTGATAAATAATACAACAAGTATTAACATCAGCCATACAATGTGCCTTTTGATACCCTGTGTGTAAATGTATCAGTAAGAAAACATCAAATAAAAGCAAGCAACTTTTGGACAAAAAAAAATAATTACAAGAACTTAATATTCATAGAAATGTATCTTCTTGACAATAGACTTCTATATTCTCAATGCAGTCCTACTTCTATTTCTACACCAGCAAGTGACTACATTTAAGACAACTGTCAGTCCTTATATCCATCCCACACAGGAAGCAAAGTCACAGCTGCTGGGTGACTCAACAGAAGAAGGACTGCTTTTTATAGCAATCAGTATAATAAATTAAGAGGCAGTGCTAGATTTTATATGTTTTTCTATTTCTTTTTCCTATGCTTTTTCCTACTCCTTTTTCTATCTTTTCTTTTTTTTTCAATTTTTGTATATATTAAATCTACCACATATGTAAAACACATATTTACATTATATAGATACACACACACACACCTTGTTGCATATAACAGTCTTGTTAATTAGGTTCTAAATGCCAAATGTTGCCCTCAGTTACGCCAGTACAACTCTGATCTATAAGCCACTGCTTTGTACACTGCTACTCAAAGATGCAGAGGCTGGCAGACAGGCTATATTTTAGTTCCTTAATATCCACACTTACTTGTATAGAAGTTAAAAATAAACCAAAACAAAAAACCACAAAAGCCTGCATCTCTTATCTTTCTTTGCAGAGAATAACAGTGCTATGGGATGACAATAACTGCCATCAGCTCACTTACTCAGAAAAGTCTGCCAGTTTTACAGTAAAAGAGTTGTCACTGTCAAAAGAGAGATCTCCTGTTAAAACAATTCCTCCTTAGCTACACCTGTGTAAATTCAGAATAGATCCTCTAGGCATCAGCTTCAAGTTTACAGGCACTTAACCATGGAAGTAAATTAGCAATACTAGGAATTTAGAAGAAATTCTTTACTGTGAGGGCTCATGAGGCACTGGAACAGGTTGCCCAGAGAAGTTGTGGATGCTCCATCCCTGGAAGTGTTCAAGGATAGGTTGGATGGCTCTGAGCAACCTGGTCTAGTGGAAGGTGTCCCTGTCCATGGCAGGGGAGTTGGAACATGATCTTTAAGGTACCTTACAACTCAAACCATTCTGTGATTTTACAAGTCTATATTTTTTTGTTGTTGTTGACAATATTTTATGTCACTTGCTCTAAATACAACCACTGTAAACAGCATGCTAATTTAAACAAGAAATGGGTTTAAGAGCCCTATATTCCAGTTCACATTTTCAAGTTCTGAAAGACATGGAACCACAAACAGATGAGTATTTCAACAACTTCTATTTACTAAGGTCTCTTCCTGACCCTAAAAACAGTAGCATCTTCTGATCATCAAGAGAATGATCCCTGCTCACATGTCACAATCACTTAACTATGACAAACACTGGAATGAACTCAGTCTTTTAAGAGGACCAGATCACTATCAAACTAACCAGTGCAAAAAGAAATTAACAAGCAGCCAAAGAGATTGAGGCTAAATATAGTAGTCTTGCATATTTGCTTCTATCCTTCTATTAAGCACATTCTAGAAAAACACTCTTCAAAAAAATCAACATGGTACGATTCCAAAATAATTTAAAAGATACTGGAGGATATAGATAACTACTGTAACATCGTCTAACAAATACATCTTTGCTCACCACTTGTATCCCCTTCTCGCCTAGACCTTGGCACACCACGAGAGACAGCATTTGAAAAGCCTTTTGAGGTAGTGCTTTGTAAAGAAGGCTGGCTTGCAGTTAAAGTCCATGCAAGACGTGATCCTAGCTGCTGACGGAGGCAATCTCCAACACCCGGAGCTTGATAGGATTGTCTAAAACGATAAAAGGAAGAAATATCTTCAAAAACTTTGATTCTATACCCATTATGTGATGTGATGCAAATTTTGAAAAATGCCCCAAGTTTTTCAGAGATGTTTTGTTGTGGGGGGTGGGTATGGTTTAATAAAGGAACCTTACAAAAGGGTAGAGAACATACAAGCAATTTATTTCTTCCTATAAGCCTGCACTTTCAAAAAAGCTCCCAACCTGTAGAAAAGGGAACTAAAGTCTGACATACATTATTTCATATCAAAGATTAACTTTGATGAAACATGTAATTACACTGAAATAGGTTAAAAGTGAAGGTACTATAAGAATAATAAACATAGTCATAGTAGAAAAACCTAAATATTTAAGTTTTGTTATTACCTGAAGCAGTAGTTACATGTCAAAGAACTAAAGGAAAATAGAGAAAGCGGACAAAGTTCACTTTCCAGCTACTCTACTCTTTCAGATAGTCTGTATCAAGTGCCTAAAGATGTAATTATGGAGGGAATATCCTGACAAGTTCCGATTTCTCTTCCTTTCAAACTTGTCAATTCTTCTCACAGAGGAAGTCTTAACCGTGAGAAAATGTCAGACTGGCCAAGCTCCAGTTGTCCACGACCTCCCTGGTCAGCCAGGACTGATTAAATGAAGGAGAGCATCTTGGTGAGCTCTTCTGCCAGCTCCCTCATCACTCTAGGACAAATCCCATCCAGGCCCATACACAGGAGGCCACCTGCCCTGAAAACTGGTCTCAGTGTTGAACACTGAGCTCTGCTATGTTTAGCATTAGTAAGGTCTCAGAGTACAACATTGAATTTTGGCTATTCAGAAGAATGTATTCTAGAAAAAAGAAAAACAGGTAAAAAGAGAAGTTCAGAAGGAATGAAGCTCACAGATTTAATTTGGGTTGTTCAGCTCACAGACTACACAACTAAAGAGCACAGTGAAATTGCAATAAAATGGAACATTATGAACAGGTCAGATCAAGAATGTGCCAGAAAGAGGGTAGGCTCTGCTGATATTTTTAAGCAAGCAGATATAAGAAATAACCTCACTGACATACCTTTCTATATTGTATCAGGATTATATAATGGCTGAGGCTAGAAGGGACCTCTGGAGATCACCTCCTAAAACCCTTTTGATCAAAGCAGGATCAACTAGAGAAGGCCAGCTGGTGCATTGTTCAAGTCTTGTTTTTAGTATTTTCAAGCATGGAGACTACACAACCACTCTGGGCAACCCATTTCAGTGTTTCACAATATGCCCCCGCCCTCAAACATACAACCCCATCTTAATGCAGGAAGTTGGTTTTTTTCCTTTTGATTAACTGGGATTCACAACTCACAAATTTTGCCAGTTACCTCTTGTTCTTTCTCTGACCCAAAACAGTCTGGCTCAGTCTTCTCTATGCCCCTCGTCATACCATCACATAGGCAAGATCCCAAGACTTCTCTTCTACAGGCTGAACAACTCCAGGTGTCACTCAGCTTCCCCTCGTATGTCAGATGCTCCAACCCAGGACATTTTCTGCAAAGCTGCTTTGCAATCAGCCAGCACCCAGTATGTATATGGTGCATGGAGTTATTCCTCCCCAGGCACAGGACTTTGAACTTCACCAGGCTCCTGTGAGCCTGTTTCTGGAGCACACTGACCTCCCTCTGAGAAAGGGTAATGACCTCCTTCAACACCCACTCCTCTCAGCTTTGTAGCATCCAAGAAGATCCCAGAAGAGCCCCAGGTCTCCTACCCTGAAGTCCAGGGATGGAATACTGCTTTTTACCGTGCTTTCACTTCCAGAATCCTGAACTACATCTTATCACTACTGCAGTATTTGTATTGTAAAGCCTATTAGTAGCAATAAAATCCAGTTCTGTCAGCACTAATTACTTCCATAATATGAATTTAATAACTCATGTCAAATACACTCCGCTAAAAAAATATGTCTTCAACTTAAAAAAAAAAGCTTTGGTCCTTTCTGAAAATGCATCTTGTGATTTCATGTTTGTTTCACAGCTCTTGGGGATGGGAAGGAAAATTAAGAGACAAGAAGATAGCAATTTTAAAAATGGACACATTTGGGCAACCATTTATGGCTTCATATGGTCATATGCCAGCACCTGATATTCTGAACTGTTCAGCTCAGAAACTCAGTTTCTCTGCACCTAAAGTGGAATTTCCAATGGCATACAAAAGCAGAGGGTGGAAGAAAGGAAAAAAGAAAAGAAATAAGGCAAGTCTTCTCCAAACCTATCTGTAAGGTGAAATTTACCCTGGAATGAGTGATTGTGGAGTTGGTGTTGGCCCATTGAGGGCATACAGGCTGATGCTGCTGATCCCACTGCTCCCCATGCTGCAGGAACTCTGGGCAGACTGGGTACTGCGGTCTTGGTAATTCAGTGGAAGTGTCTGAGGCCTGGCATAGTAATAAGGGGTCGAGTGAGCATCCCGTGGCAATGCTTGAGCAAAAAGCGTGGCGTAATTCGACACCTGAAAAGGATTTGAAAAGGGAGGAATTATTAAAAAAAAAAGATGTGGGAATTGTTCTAAGTCACATCTTCAGTTAATAGGAGTGTAATATCAAGAAAACAAGAAATATCTGAAGACCATGTTTATGCAAAGAAAAATTTGCTGATGCAACTATCATGACAAAAAAGTTCCTTACAGTGAACAACAGTATGTTTAGCAATACAACTTCTTTCTGTCTGCAAATTGTCATTAGCAATAGCTGCAAAAAGCACTTTGGTGCTACCACAGCTGCAACTGCATTTTGCTTTCCCTATTCCACTTTAAACTCATTACCACATGAGCAGACATCCCACACCAAGCAGAAAGCAAACAAAAATCACCCATCTAATACAACTTCAGTTACACGTGTTGGATGGCTCATACTTTCACACTTAACGTAGTGTAAGAAAACTACACCAAATATTACAGATTTTTAAGTCAAGTGTTTTATTCCTTTCAGCCTCACACACAGACACCATGAAAACCTGAGATATTAGTAAAGGCTGGATAATGATTCTTGAAGACATCTAAAATAAGTGACACATATTTACTATTTCTCAAAAGCAACAAAAGTCTCCTCACCTACCTTGTTAGACTGTTTACGTGGATCTTCACTAAGGCTAAGCAGGAGGTAGAGTATTGACCATTTGTTTTTCAAAATGCCCTTAAAAAAGATGAAGACAAGCATAAATAAGTTTAACTCTTGATAATAACAGAATTCTTTTTAATTATCCAACTTCCTAATATATAGGCATATAAATAAACTTTCCAGATAAATAAGACTAACTCAGAGCCACAGTCTTGAATAAACTGGGAAGGTGCAGTGTAGCCTCTGCATTGCTAATTTTATTAATTTTTTCCACTGTGTTCAAATAATGAATTCTCACCTGCTCTGAGATCAGCAAGTAAGTTCAATTTAAAATTCATAGCTACTAAGAAGGTTTATACAGAGCTGAACTGTTACGAGCATTCCCACACACTCTCACCATTTAAAACATCTCAGATGCAGCCATTAATTTAACCTAAACATGAAGAAGGAAAACTCCTGGTGAAGTTTTAAGCAAGGAACTGTCTTTTCTCCTTTTTCCCCCTCCACTCTCCTTTACAGGAAGGCCTCAGAAGTGAGGGTTTCAATTTCCATTACTTTAAATGCCATTTAACAGAGCTACCAAAATTTTCACAGCGTAAGGTAGAGACACTGTTAATATGAAACTTGAGGAATACACAATATAGTCTTTAGCAAACAGACACATACAGACCGACAGAATAAGACTGTCGGCAGTTTTAGATCTCAGCAGAAAGCTTACCAACTTCAGCTAAAGCCTAAGCTACAGAGTACTTCAAAGTGAAAGCAAGTACTAAAACAATTTATTTTGAATATGCATGCTCCTAGATATGTTACTTCATAGCTCCGTGACACTAACACGTGCACCTGAATTTGTCAGGGGCGTAGAACCTTACGATGGACATTAGGTTGAGTCAAAGAAACTTATACAAATTCCCTCACAATATTGATCAGGCTATGATTTGCAATACTAAGCAGTGTTGAATATAATGCAAACTTGAGTCATACCAAGATTCAACACAGACTCCATCCCTTATGAAGCAACATAACTCAGTGTTATCAGTCTTGCAAAAAGTACATTCAAGGTCCCTTCGAAATTTTCTTTTTTAAACATTTTCATTTTCACCATTTTCCAATTTTCCCACCTCCTACAAATTAGGCATTTAGCACGTATGCATTACATGGTCTAAGAATTTCGGACATGGAGCATTCCTTTCTTCAGGACAGAATCTACAACCAAACCTACCAAAGCTCTACGTTTTTAAATAAAAGGAGACATTCTATATTATTATGTAGAGCACAAGTCTAGTATCTTCTGCTTTGATCTCAAGAACAAGCAAAAAGTAGAGGTATTGCATCTGTTGCAGGTAACTAATACAACAACTGATTAACAAGTGGTGAAGAAGGAGCAGCAACTGCTTCTTCTACTGGCCAGGACAGAATAAATCCAAGTGCTCCAAGAAGCGTGGTTTGCTCAACTGGCAGGCTGCCATAAAAAGTACTGACTGCCTTTGCTGTTTGGAGTAATAGCTGAAACAAAGTTAAACAGATTCACACACACTTGTTTTCCCTCCTAACTGCTTTCAAGAGAATTGTTGGAAGAAGAGCCTCGTTGATTCAGAAAACGTATATCCCTTTATGCCCTTCCCTATGCTCATGGGAAAAAGAAATGATTGTACACCATTAATAATAAGCCTAACAGCAGATTGAATAAAAATTGGTGGTGTGAATTTTAAAGAAGCCATGATACCATTTCACATACACAAGACGCTAGCAGAGGAAAAAAAAAAAGGTTAAAAGAGCCTTAAATGTTTGAGGAGGCAGTAAAATACCAGGAGACAGATTGCATTACATTCAGAAGAACAACCAAACATATAACACAGGCGAGGCATTTTGTTCCAAAGATTAGTCATCATGCTCTACAGCACTTTGCTTGCCAAATGGCAATGCAGTACATAAGCTACAGAAACATGTTACAGAAAGTCTGTCTTAAGAGTCATCTGCAAATCAGTGCTCTGCTGTACTAACCAGAGCAATTAATACAGAAACCCACAGGACACCGAAACCAGGACGACTTAGTAACTTACGCTCCAAACACTAACAAAGTAATGGGTAAGTCAAGTATGGAAGAGGGCAGGAGGAGAACCAAGTTCTGACTAGTCATACTCTCCACAGAATGCCTTTTTAGTAATCTTAATCTTAGCATGATCATGTTAAACTCAGCTTTTCTACACACTAACATCTTTCGTCAGAATATTGGCATGCAGTATTCTTTGATTTACACTGGTGTTAGAGCCATCCAAGCCAGCAAACCCTTAACCTTCAACATTAAAGACCTGGAGCACTTAAAAATTCAGATGTATGAGAATACTAGATTAGTAAAATCAATATACTGCAAGGCATTTCTGTAAAATAAATGATGAGAAAATTCGTCAATTTTACATATAGAATGAACACTTTATTTTTACAGAGTTCCTTTCTTCATACGAAGTACCCCTTCATATAACTGGAATCAAACACTAAAAATATAGCTAGGGTTGAAAGGCATCTCTAAAAGTTGACTGATCCAACCCCTCTGTTTAAAGCAGGGCCATCTACAGCAGGTTGCCCATGACTGTGTCCAGTCAGGTTTTGACTGTCTCCAAGGATGGAGACTCCTCAACTTTCCTAGGCCAGCTGTTTGATGATTCAACCATTCTCCCAGAAGAAAATAGTGTTCATGACCTGAGCACTCTCCAAAACAACTCTAACATCAGAAGGATGCTTATGAGTGCTTTCAGTTTCTTTACTCTTTACACATTTATTAAACTACCTGTGAACCGAGTTTTCTGTAGAGTTCTGAAAACAAAGCAGCATCTGCTTCCCTTCTTTGTCGCACAACTATTAAAAAAAAAAAAAGAAATGTAGATTAAAAGTTTGAAAGAAGTGTAACAGTCACGTCTTAACACATACCTGCGGTAATTATAAAATGCAACCAAAAAAGCTTCATGATGCTGGACTGTTTCATTGTATTTACTTAAACACTTTGCCTGTTTTCATCTTATCTGCATTCCAGCCCTGAGAATTCTTGCAATGGAAGTGATTCAATACCTGCTTTCCTTAGCTCAATCAAAACATGTGTTTCCTAAGTAAGCATCCTTTTAAAGTCTAGTCTGCTATTCAGTAGGTTTAGGGACCTAAGGGACTGAAGACACAACCGAAAGCAGATATGCATTAAAGAATATTATAAAAACTACATGTAATTGCTCCAAAAATAGAGTGCAATTGTTTCTATTATAGGTAATAAAATCAAGGAAAAAAGTAGTAATGCCATTCGCTGAAAGGCAGGATTCCAGGGTCACACAACTTCTATATATTACAAAAAATAATAGTCTCAAATCAATGCCAGTTACAGAAGTATCTTCACAGAGAAGACACCTTCCAACTAAGATTTCTTAAGAAGCTATGTTACATCAGAAAGAGTCATGTTAAAAGAAAACCAAGGCGATAAAAACACCTGAAGAAACTTTAGTGGTAAGAAAAATAGCTATTAAATGTTAGAAATGTTAATTAGCATCAAATGTCACTAGTAAGTATACTTCGCCAACTAAGTAATTTCTTCTGTGGTATCTCCAAAATAAATGTGAAGTTAGAAGGATATACATCCAGTCACTCGTTACGTGACCACTAACATAAGCTTACAAGCTGAAGTTGGGGAGAAGAAGGATGACTGAGAAAGTCCTCTTCAGACAACTGGCAGTATGCCCAAAGAATATATGCTGTGCTGCCTACAAGTAGCCAAAGCACGGCAGAAAGGATATCTCGTAGATTCCAGTGGTTTGGAGTTGTAGCCAGAGGAATTCTAATGGGCTTATTTGCCTATCAGCAAGTCACGGAAGCTCTGCATTAGCAAAAAATACACATGGACCTTAAACCAGTTACAACCACTGACGTCAGTTATCCTAATTCAATCTCTGAATATTCAAAGCTCAAATATGAAGCTTTAATTGCATTAGCACAATTCAAGTAATTGTTTCTGGACATGCTACTGTGCAGCAGAATCTGCTGAAAGCAGTATTTGGCTTTTCAAGAAGAATTCATCTCATCCCCTTTAGATACACACAGTGCAACACTTGACTCAGAGAGGCACAGAGCACAATGGAATGGAACTGCAACATCCCTTACAAAGTCACAGTCTATGATTTTGTTTTTAAGAAGGTGGTTGCAGAAAACTTGTAGAGAAACTGAAGGCAAGAAATATCAGGTAAGTCACAAACCATTCCATCAATTCCCAGGATGCTCATCCAGCAAGTTTCACACAGCTGCTAACGAAGTTAATTGCGCCAAGGTGTAATATTCCTGAAGAGCACATCTCAAAAATATCAGTCTTTTACTCTTCTAAAAAGAACTATGAATTCATAAATTCTGAGTACTATTAAGGTGAAAGGAGTGCAGTATTAATTGTTCTTTGTCTTCATAGTGGCTACGATACAAAGCAACAAGGAATGCTTAAGTTGAGTACTCAGAAAAATCTGAGCTGTGAATACAAATAGCCAGTCAGGAATATTCACTAGGAAATTAATGGAATTTGCATCATGAGATTTTCAGAAAGTAAGCATCAATAATAGATTAGATAACTATCTGTGATGCAGAGCTGTCCCCTTTATAGAGAAATAACCTGATTAACTTCATAAAGAACTCTGTGTTTCTAAGAAAGGAACAAGATGCACTTACGTTCTTTCTTGATTTTCTCTGCTACAAGAAATTCATCACGCTCAACAGTGGGAGCAAAATTGCTTCCAATAACTCTCACCGCATACTGAAACTGTTGGGCTGCATCAGCTGAAAGAAAAAGAAAACCCTTTCAGTTAAGGAGAGTGCTAAAGTTCTATTAAAACTAATTTTACAAAAGTGAAACATGAGATTATATTGCTATGCCTGAAAGCAGCACAAACGTACCCGGCTTAGACCTGATAATGTTGTGCTGCAATCCTTAGACACACATCTAACCAGAGGGCAGTAAAGTCCAGCTTATCCAGTTTAGCACAGTATTAACGTGGTACTCCAAACACACTCACCTGTACACATTCCACAAATAACTGCACCAAAATTTGTGATTAAGCCTTTCCTATTCTGTACTGAAAGAGACACTTAGGTCTACCCAGTTATTAGAGAGCATTTGCACACTTTAGTGGCTCTGCCCATCCCCACGGACAGAAATGCTGTGGGACTTGGCACACAGTCACACAATCCCGCTCACACACCACCACAGCACAGTCACATTCACCACCTACCCGTGGATCTTCACTCAGATATCCACAACAGTGGCTTTACCAGTTTGCAACTTGGTCTTGGGTTTGGTTTTGTTTTAAACAGTTTGCATGGTTTCACCCTTTGGTTCAAAGCCAGCTCAGAGATACCAGCACTGCATGCCAATGCATAATGTGGACACTAACATAGAGGTCACAAGTCAGTGACCTCCTTCTACTGCTTCTTCCTCATGCAATAATTCTATTTTTAATCTTGTTGTTGAACAGCACTGTTTTAGTGCAAGTATTTTGCTTTCTGGGAAAACTAATCATCTGGTAACACCAAGATAGGAGGGTGTTAGGTCAGTATTAATGCCTCTACAGCATAGTCATATTCCCATTTATTGACCTGAAAATCAAACAGTAAGCCTACAGACATGTCAAGTGCCCTTATAAAATATCAGAGGCATATTTATTCCTTATCTAGAAACAACTGTAATAACACAAGGAAAAAGGTACTTAAGAAATCATCCAAGTACGTCTGTCACATATTTGAATCTTTTTACTTCAGGAAAGAAACCCATCTAAGCAATTCTGCATATTGTCTGTTTTGTATGTAACAATTACGAGTGCAAATGCATCAGATCCCCATGTGTTTTATTTAGCCAGCTGAGCAGTTGCTCTCAGGAAAAACTGCCAAGTAATGCAGCAAAGGTTCAGCCAAGGAAAAACCATGGATGCTGGTCAGGACAAATCAGACAAAAGGAACAGAAAAATGAAATAAGGTAAAGGACCACTAGAAGGAGAAATATTTTAAGTGTTTACCATCTCTTAAATTAACTAATTTTTACAATTGAAATATTAATCTCCTGAGAGATACTAGGAGTCAATTATGGATTAAATGCATTAAAATCTCCAAAAACTTACGGAAAGAAGTTTGAAACTTGAAAATCACAATGTGCTAGATTGTCTTTCAATGCCCTACATTCTTTTTGAATGTCCATTTTATGCTGCCTTGTACTATAAATGTCATCCAGTGGTCCTACTCCACCAGAATACAACTGTAAAATAGCAATCATCAACCAATTCACACAAAGAAATACCTAACACAACCAGGAAAAGAGTCTGCTCAGACAAAATCATTAACATTTAACAGTATTTGACAATATTGGCCTACAGAAGGAGCAAGAGTACTGTTCTACTCTCAGAGAAGAAAATGCCAACATCCAGACTACTGTAAGGTCACAAATCTCTATGACTTAAATGCCTCCTCTACTGTTAGACTAAGCAACCTTGCAATTGCAGTAAGGTTTTGAAAATACAAATATAAAAATTTAATAGTCCAGCTACCAATGAACCAGGTGTTAAGAATTAAGTATGAGGACACATTTCTGTGTAATTCTGAAGTTTAATGCATGTCATAACAGAACTCAAGATTTCAAAAAGTATTCTGCATGGTCAATTGAAGTCAAATACTGGCACTAAGTTATCCCAAACAACATACGTTCTGTTAATTCCTCAACTGTGTACTTGGCAGCAGATAGGAAAGGGGCAAGTTTTCCCTGTAATGGGGAAGTTTTAAGGAAAATCTATTACCTTCTGTAACAGCCTTCTATTTCAACACCAACCACAGCAAGACTAGTTAAAGCACTGAAACTTAGTGTAGTCTTTTCCATACTGCCCTAACAAGGCACCTGAGAAAGATCTCTAGTTGAAAGACTGTAATTCCATCCAACAAATCCTGCTTTTTAAACCTGTTGCACTACTGACAACATGGAAAAAGTTATCTGCTTATTACACACTGCTGATTTGCACCAGCAATTCAACAGCTCTATAGCAAGACTGGTTTTCTATTTTATTTAATTCAGATTTTCATGTTTTATTCATATCAAGTCCAGCTTCTCTTTTACAAACGAAATTCCCTGCTGTGGGTGTTTCTTCAGCAGATTATTTCTCATGAATCCGTAAAATAACTTCAGTACCTAAAGTGATTAAACATAACTTAATACAGATATGTGTCAGTACAGTAAAAATTCACACAGCTTACAGCTAATAGGCACATTTAATTGCTTCCCTCCTAAAAGAATCATCATTACGACAGCAGACGTACTTAAAATATACAGCCATTTATCTATTTGAACATCCTGCATCAGTAAATGATTACAGCATGACTCTGTTACATAACAGGAAGCTCAATATATCTGATGCAGCTGTCTGAAGGCTAAAGGGGTAAAACAACATTGATCATGCCTTGATTTCCAGAGGTCCAACCAGAGCACAGAATGCAGATAGAGACAGCTACTTCTCCTCAGACTTAAGTAATACACACACAATTAATGACACTGATAAGCAGCCAAACAGCTGAATAGAAACTGGCACTCGTGAATCACAAGGAAAAAAATGAAAATTTAAAAACTGTCTCCTTTGAACAAAGCAACCCATCAATCCTTCAAAGATCTATACTCTACACAGCCATTCAAACTTTCCTACACACAATGCAGTATTAGAATTGAACTGCTTCAAAAGGCAGATAACAGCACTTTAAAGCTGAAGAAAATACAAGTGCAGCACATGAAAAAAAGATATATAGAAGCAATGTACAGAAAGACTCTGGTTGTAAAGAAAGCAAGGACAAATAGGACCAAAGAAAATTTAAAGGAAAAGTTCACAACACAGAGAGAAAATTAGCCAATATACTTGCAAAAAGCCAGTATTTTAGAGGACATACTGAAATTCAGCAAGACTTTTGCTATAAAGAAGCTTCTAACATTACCTATAATTTTAGGGAAGTGAACTGAAATTCACTTTATACTCTTACATATTTCTTTAAATAAGGTTGGTTATAGGTCAATTAAGTTTCCAAAAGCAGGCAGGGGGAAGTCCTGAAAAACCTAAGTTGTAATTGAAACTGTTTTTCCAAATATTAATGTATCATTGTGAGAAACCTTGCTTCCTGGAAAGAAGACATCTAGTTATTTAAATATGTCTATAAACAATTTCTGAACTACAGGACCATGCTAAAGAAAGTTTAGCTAAACCAAACAGTAATTACTTTCTTTCTTGAAAGACTTCAAAGATTAGCAAACTCTCCAGTCAGCTGTCCATCACCCCAGACAACCATTTTCTTTAAACACAAATACAAAATTATTGTAAAACAACTACTCCAAACAGCATTCAGTGCTGTAGGAGTGGCACTGACAAGATAAAAATTATTGCTGCAAACAGCTCAGATAGAGATGCTGCCAAAAACATATACTGAAGAAAAAAAAACCGAAAACCCGAACAACAAACTTCTTTCCTGTAACAAAGTGTTTGCAAAATGCCTAATGTGCTGTTGTTGCAGAACTAAGCTGGGAAGAAAAGCTGTAAAACTTTCCACCTTCTCACATATACCATGAGTACATATGATGTTTGTCAAGACAGTAATGCTGTTGAATCTCCTCTTTTTTACTCGTATCAGATGTTCTACACTACTGTGAAGTATTACCTAGGGAAAAAGGCAAACACTAGGTTTGAAATGTGCAATTTTAGGCCCAGCCCGGTTACGACACGCAAGGTGCTGCACTGGGTTGAGGCAATCCCAGACACAATCGCAGACTGGCAGAACCCATTGAGAGCAGCCCTGCAGAGGACTTGGGAGTTCCCATGGATGAAAAGCTGGACACGAGGCATCAACGTGTGCTCACAGCCCAGAAGGCCCAAACAGATCTTGGGCTGCATCAAAAGAAGAGTGGCAAGGAAGTCAAGGGAGGTGATTTTCTCCTTTACTGTGGCCTCATGAGATCCCACCTGCAGCGCTGCATCCAGCTTTGGCTGGATGTGCATCCAGCACAAGAAAGACATGGACCTGTTAAGAGGTCCACAGGAGGCCACGAAAATGGTCAAAGGGCTGGATCACCTCTCCTGCGAAACCAGGCTGTGAGAGCTGGGGTTGTTCAGCCTGGAGAAGAGAAGGCTCTGTGCAGATACCCTATTGTGGCCTTTCAGTACTTAAAGGGGGTTATAAAAAAGAGTAAGAGCAACTTTTTACATAGGCAGA
Source organism: Melanocharis versteri (assembly GCA_013397845.1). Taxonomy (NCBI): domain Eukaryota; kingdom Metazoa; phylum Chordata; class Aves; order Passeriformes; family Melanocharitidae; genus Melanocharis; species Melanocharis versteri. The sequence continues at coordinate 10,764 of VZTG01003310.1, read as the reverse complement.
GAGTAATAGGACAAGAAGAAATGATTTTAAAATAAAAGAGGAGACATTTAGACATCATGCTAGGAAGAAATTCTTTACGGTGAAGATTGTGAGACACTACAACACATTGCCAAGAGAAGTTGTGGATGCCCTCTCCTGGAAGTGTTCAAGGCCGTGTTGGATGGGTTTTTAGCAACCTGCTACAGTGGAACATGCCCCATCCCATGGCAGCAGGCTCAGAACTAGATGACCTTCCAAGTGAAGCCTATGATTCTATGAAGTATTCCTGAAAAAAATTCATTTTACATCAGTCTTCTGTTTTAGTCAACTATCCTAAACTTCTCTTTTGTTGATGCAAGTTTTCAGTTGAAGCGTTTTAACTTTATTGTTAATTAACTGTTTTTCTAGCCTCCAGACTCCTTTCCCACAAAGGAAAATAAACCAACATAAGCACAAAATAAAGCCCAAGCCACACACACTCCCGTATCTTTCCTTACTTAGAAGTTGCCCACAAACTTTGAAGCACAGCACAGGAAACACAACTATTTTTCAATTCTGTTAATATGGCTGGCTCTTATTTCATTGTTAGTAAAAAGATTTATTTGAGGGCTGTCCCACTGGACTATCAAAAACTCTGCATCACAATCTTTTCAGAACTTTTCCTCACTGTGAATTTTTGCCTCTTTTGTCAACTGCTCTGTTATTAGCATAGGTAAAACTCCCTCCATATCACCTTTCGAATGAACTCTATGCTTTTCCCCCGACATGAAATTTTAACATCTATTCCAATAATTCAGAGTTTAAAAAACCAAAATCAAACAGCAATAACAAAACTGCCACTGACACTCTGGAGATTAAATTGAGGCCATAGTATGGACTTCAGGTGGCAAACTGCTCCCCAAAGACTATTTTACTTTCTAGAGCATGCACACCTCCAATAGTACTTTGGCACACAAAAATCTTTTTAGGTTTCAAACTGAAATAGATTCAGCTTGAATATTTACAGCAATACCATTCATTTCCATTGGAGGCACTAAGAGTTCTTAGAGTTTTAAAATTACCAGGAGGTTTGTGAAAGACAGCTAATAACAAGAAGTTCTTTGTCAGAAGGACTAAAATCACTGTTCAAAGAGAGGCATGCAACCCTGTATAACTGCTAGAGCCTACAAACACAGGGGGGAAAAGAAAATTATAGAAATTACTGCACAGGTAAACAAGCTCCCTGCAAGATCAGGTGTAAGTATAAAAGTGAGGTGGACAGCCTGGAAAAACATAGAAAGTTGATAATATAAAGCCAATACAGTAATTCTTAGACACTATGAGAACACATCAAGAGAGAGGTCAGCAACAGTTCCAACTGCGGGGGCAGAGACCCCAAACTAATCACAGTGGCTGACTGCAGACTCACAGCACCATGCAAAGCTTTAAGCCCCTCCTCGAGGACTGGCTAGAGCACAGCAACAAAAAGCTTTCAAACACTAGTTCTAGGAAAAAAAGTTTAGGTAGATAATTTTAAAAAAACCAAACAAACAACTGAACAGTTCTTCCACATAACTCAGTACACCTTGTAATGAATTTCTCAGAGGCAGAGCTGTCTGTAAAGAAGTAAAAATTCCCAGTAAATAGGCCTGTGCAGCTGACTGGTTCTGGAAACAAAGCAAGCTGTCTACTTAGGGAATGAACCCAAAAGGGGGAAGAGAGAAGGTGGCTCCACCACTGAAAGCCTGAAGTCACATTCCATCAGACCACAAATTCACTTCAACATAAATCTTTAACAAGCAGAGAAGGTGGAAGCCTTCTAAGGCCATCATGGGCAGAAGCAAAAAATTCCTTGATGAGGGTTTATGGAAGACTTCAGGCAGGGGATTGCACAATTGGAAGGAGAGTAATACCACCTTAGCCTTAAGTGAACAATTATCATATAGACATTATATAAACAGAACCCTTCAGCTCCTCCTGAAGCCATAGATTCCTCACAAACATCACACAGAAGTGCTGAGAAGGTACAAAGAGAGAACAAAAATTCTCAAGAAGAAACTCAGGGAATGCATAGGCAGGAACGACCATTAAATCATCAAACTTCAATTCCTTTAGTATTTAGCCATTAAATTTCACCCAATTACACCAGTACCTTGTACTTCACATTTACAGCAGGTTAACTATACAAATGGTTTAAGATGAATGTTTTCAGCTTCTTGTTTTGAATTGTTAGTAGAAATTTCTCTACTAAATTTAAAGATCTCTTAAGTGTCTAAGGTTTTTGCCTCCAAACACTGTAGGAGTACCTGAATATCATAAATTACTTTCTGACAACTAAACTGATAATACTCGTAAAGTTTGCTTCAAAAAAGGATGTGTATATACAAAGCAGCCTAACTTCACTGTATCCAAGGAGCAGAGAAGCTGCACACAGACCACTAACCACACACTAATACCTTACTTCAAACTTATCCTGTGCTGAAAGGAACAAGAATTACAAGCCTGAAAAACAGCAAGATGCTAAATAACTTGTCCGGTGGGTTCCTTACCACCTACAGATACATGCAGCTTCCTTGACACAGAGGATGCTAGTGCTAACAAAATCCCTTTATTGTCTTTTACGTATTCCTTGGACATAGATATCGGGGGGTGGGGGGAAAAAACCACCACACACACCTTTCATGACTGACACTTTCACAGAATTTTTGACTTACCAGTCTCTATGCACTTGAAATCTACAGCTGAGCTAACACATGTACTACAGTTGACCGCTTCGACAGAAATCCTATCTCAGAAGGGGGAGGCTTCAGTGCTAGCATTCCTCATAACATAGGAATAAAGAGCAGGGTAAGAACGGGCTTCCCATCTGTCACATGCATAAAAACATGGGTGACAAATGTGGCAGACAACCCACTTTTTTCTTTCAGCTGTCACTTCAAAGAAGTCCTCAGATAATCCTCAAGTGCACAGATGAGCGGGCCACAGGTTGCACGGAGAAACTTAGTGTGATTTTGGCCAAAATTTCCACTTTCATTAGTCGAACACAGAAGGGATTTTAGTTACGTTATCAGAATCCGAACATACAGGAACAGGTTCAACATTTATTTTAAAAAAATAACAAAACTCAGTTCTCTTGCTTGTTTTTGCACATACTGCTTGTAAATAAAATTCTTACTCCAGTCAGGAGATATAGAGATGTATCAAAACTATGACTTCAAAAAAAAGCTAGATCCTAAGCTTCTAGAAGTGAGCCATCTCACCTCAATACTCATACCTCAGTTGATAAACAGAGGTTTCCATTTCTGTTCTCATGCTCTGTTTAACTTTCGTAAGTATCACAGACCTAGATATCACTAAGAAACAAGCTTAGATTGAGTTTAGATTAGATTCCAAATCTAAGAAAAAAGAGTAATGAAGAAAACAGGACTAGACAATAAAGAAATAATGTCCTCAAAAAGGCATCCACTATTCCAATAAAGCAAGACAATCTATTTTCCATTTTTTTAAATTTAGTTTTGGAAATAGAACTAGCAAAATAATTTGAGATACCTGGTAGCAAGTGTTTGAAGTACTCCTAAAGAAGAACATATACCAATTATATCAAAAAAGAGTTTCCAAAGACTGTTAAAGGCAAGAAACAGTTTTAAAAACAGAGCTATAAGAGCACCTTAGAATTGTAGGCTGATATGAAGCACCCTTTAAAATACAGTTAAAACTCTAAAAGACACATGTGGTTACAGAAGAACACAAGAGACATTAAGCAGTTTAGAAGCTACCGCTGATTTGGTGGAGATAGGGGAAGAGTAGAAATTTGCCACATCCTGATAAAATCTTACAGCAGGAATTCCTAACACAGAAGTACTACAGATTCTGGGAAAAAAAAAATTTATTGCCTTGCAGAAGACTTAAAAATGCAATGGAGAAGAAAAAGATTTTGAAAAACAAAACACAGTAATCAACAGCTGTTGATCATAGAATTATTCAGGTTGAAAAAGACCCTTAAGGTCTTAGAGTTATATGGAGTGTTTTCCGTGAAGGAGTCCCTATTCGACAGTTCAGTGAAGACAAAGATTGCAATTCCCTACCAATTTTACTGAGGTTCTCAGACAAATCACAGAATTACAAAATGGTTTGGGCTGGATGGGACCTCCAAAGACCATCTAATCCACTTCCCCTGACATGGGCAGGAACATCTTTCACTAGATCATGTGGCTCAAAGCCCCATTCAATCTGGTCTTGAACACTTCCAGGGATGGGGTGTTCACAGCTCCCCTGGGCTACCTGTTCCAGCGCCTCACAACCCTGACCATAAAAACTTTCTTCCTCATGTCCAATCTAAACACACCCTGTAACCGCTTAAAGCCATTACCTCTTGTTCTGTCACTTTAGGCCTTGGTAAAAAGTGTCTTTCTTATAAGCCCTCTTTAAGTACCAAGAGGCCACGCTGAGATCTCTGAGCAGAGCCTTCTCCAGGCTCAACAACCCCAACTCTCTCAGACCTGCTTTGGAGGAGAGGTGCTCCATCCCCCTCACTGTTTTCACGGCCCTCTTCTGGACCTGCTCTAACACATCCACATCTTTTGAAAACTGGGGGCCCCAGAGCTGAACACAGTACTGCAGATGGGGCCTCACAAAAGCAGAGCAGTGAGGGGAAAATCACTGCTCTCTACCTGCTGTCCATGCTTCTCTGTGAGGAGCTCAGGATATGGTTGACTTTCCGGGATGCCCATTGCTGCCTCATGTCCAATTTTTCATCCACTCCCCAAGTCCTTCTCTGCAGGACTGCCCTCAATCCACTCATCCCCCACTCTCGACAGACATTGGGGATTGCCCAGGTGCAGAACCTTGAGGTTCACATGGGCCTGCTCCTCAAGCCTGTCAGGGTCCCTCTGCAGAGCACTCCCTTCCCTCCAGCACATCATCTGCACTGCTCATCTTGGTGTCATCTGCAAACCTTCCAAAGGCACACTCAACCCCACTGTCCATGTTATTAATAAAGATACTGATCATCATCAACCCTAATACAGACCTCTGAGGGACACCACTTGCTACTGATCTTCATTTTGACATTGAGACAGTGGCTACAACTCTTTGGATGTGGCCATGCTGCCAGTTTCAGCTCCTTATTCACCAAACAGTTCATCCATTAAAGCCGTATCTCTCCAACCGAGAGACAAAGATGGGATGTGAGACCACGACATGCTGTCTGCCATAGATGGAAACAAAGTCTGAGAGACAGACAACACGTATATCTGTACCTTGTCACTCACTTCCTAGATTTTTTAAGATAGCAATAATTCACGTGTAGGCCACGTTTCAGCAATTTTTTACAACAGGTCAGTGCTCAAAAAGTTTTAGTTACTGTCCTGGAAACATTTAAAGGGACTTGTCAGAAGAAAGAGGCATGGAGAGAAAAAAGAATACATAAGAGACTTGACAGCCATTATTAATAAAGGAGAAAGTCATCCCTCATACAAGAAAACAGATGCAGTAAAAGCTCCTGCATGAGTTTCTCTAGTGAGCCACGCTGATAAACAGAGCAACTTAAAAAGGAGACTCAGCAGATGCACGCCTTCCTTTCCATCCCTCCGACTGCTTACTAAAAACAGTCTTTGCCTTGACTGCAAGGGAGAAACTTACGCAAACAGACAAGAGATTCATTCCCCTGCTGGAGACTCCCAGCAGCATCAAGACACGGAGGACCTGTAGCGGACCTGGCGCACGTCAATGGCTCCGCTCGAGCAGGCACCGGCGGGAGGCGAAGGCTCCCCAACGCGTACACGAGCCCCCTTTCGCCCGAGCACCCTGGCACCGGTGCCTCGCTCCCCGAAGAGGAAAGGGCTTCCACGAGCCGCCCGAAAGCTCCGGGGGAGCCGGAGCAGGAGGGCACGGAGCCGCCTCCCGCCGCAGGGCTCCGGCTCGCGGGGC